>CM019165.1:15057786-15120593 GCA_009733165.1 Naja naja
CTTTTCTAACTAATTCTCCCTTCTGGAATCCTGTCTTTTGGTTTTCCTTGTAGCATTGTAATTATACTTTTTTAAATTGTTGCTTCAGATCTTAAATTTTAACTCTCTTCCCTCTTTCCCTTTTTCCCCTTTAGCTTTTTAACAGTTATTTGATTCTTTAAAATGGCTTCCTCTTCTTTTATTCAGCCTTCTTGTTCCACCGATATTCCTGTTGTTGCATATATTTCAAAACCTCCATTTTTATCAATTGTAGCTCTTCTTTTAAGTTGTTTAAATAATATTCTTGATTCTTCCATGGGTATTAACATTTTAAAGGGTTTCCCCTTTTTTTCAGAAACAGTTCCCAGTTAGCTTTAATCAGCTTAGTATCCTCTGTCCATAAAAATGAAGTCCTCCAAGTATCCAAAGTTATTTCTTCTTTCTTTAAGACACTTTCCCTTTTCAGGGCTTAGGCTTGCAACAAAGTTCCAAGTGGAATGTATTTTAAAATATATCTTTCCTGTTACCAATCCACTCTCAGTTCTTTTAAGTCTGGGTGGTATCCTCAGTCTCAGACACACCCTCCTTTCACTTTTTCCTCTCTTCCTCTATTGCTTCCTTTCTCTTCTTTTATAGAAAAAAAATATTAGAGTCTCTCAAAGGTCTTTAACACTTGGCAGATTATTTTCAGCTATAGAAAAAGCTATTAATGTCCAATTATATTTATATCCATCCAAGCCGGAGTCCTCAATATTCCCTTGTCATTTCAAGAACCATTGACATCAAAGAAGAGAGGAAAAAAAGTGATAGGTGGCTTTCACTTTCACCGCTTCGCTTTCTTTTCTTTTTTTTAAGAAAATTGTTACTGTTTCCCACTGTTCAAAACCAGGTACCTTAGTAGATGTTTCAATGTCAGCCTGGACCACCACACTTTCTCTTAATCACTTCCTCCTGCACAAACTTGTCCTCTTGAGGTCTTCTTTGAGGTGGCCATTTCACCACCGTATGCTGCCCACCCGGAAGGGAAAGATTGGCTGGGGAGGAGATCGCTCTCTCAGTCCTGCCGTCAGCTCCCTCTTCTTCAACCTCTACAGGGGTGGTTTTAACCCCTGAGCCAAACGGCTCGGGGACTCCGGCAGTGAGCACGGACTGAAACCGTGCACGATCAGCGGATTTCGCGTCCGTCGCCAAAGAGACTCAAACCGGATATCAACACAGGGTTTATTAAGTTTTGCAAAAGGGAATTCTGCTAATAGCAGAAGACATCTTTCCCCAGGAAGGCTGGAGAATATATACAGTGTCTGCCCCTTTCCTGGATTCACAATCTATCCAACTACATAATTCCCTATGCCACACCCATTGCATACCACCTGTTTCCTTTTCTTTGGAAACCACCCTTGTTCTCATGGCATCTTCCTGTTATGTTCTTCTGAACACAATGGATCATTAACCAGTTCTGTTAATGTCAGGACAATCCAGCCTTTCTGACATGAAATCTCAAGTTAAAATGTAAATCTCTGCTCCAGCCAAGGACACAATATTTTTAACTTTACAGAATAATAAGTTACAAAACATGATATGCTTATGTAAGTGTTCAGATATCTTTCTAGAAGGTCACATTACAAACAAAAATGGAGTCTCTTTGGTTCTATAAATTTCTTAGGTGTAACAGGCAAATACACATGTTACTTCCACATATAACATGGGCAAATTTGCTTGTCTTATTAAGGAGCATTGGACAAAGTGTGTCTCCAGTTCCCAGTAGCTTTTCAAACAAATTGACTGATAACTTAGAAGTTCTAAATCACAGCAAAGGTGAACACCATATTTCCTCCTCTTGGTAAGGCCTGGAGGACTGATGGGAGATGGCATCAGGGTTTGGTTTTTTTAATCAGGCGTCCCCCAGGCCATGACCTGTTTGGAACTGGGCCACAGAAGTGGCAGGTGAGTGTGCACGCCCATGCATCTCTACTTGCACGCGTATTGGGTGCTTGCGCTCATGCACACACCTGCCACTCACACAGGACCTTCCCCTCTCCCCAGGGCTGCCAAGCTGAAAAGGTTGGGGACCACTGTTTTAGGTGACTGCCTTTGTTATGGGGAAGGGATGCACTTTGTAAAGGTCTGGGTGCCCTTTTAATTTTTGTTCTTGTTTGCTCCTTTTTAGTGTTTGACAAACATTACATCAACAGAAATTTCGACCGGACAGGGCAGATGTCTGTGGTCATCACGCCAGGAGTGGGTGTCTTTGAAGTGGACCGGCTTCTCATGATCTTGACCAAGCAACGGATGATAGACAATGGTAAAATAACATTATCATTTTGACTTGGGTTGGCTCAGCCTTCCATCTTTCCCAGGTGGGTAAAATGAGCACCCAGATTGTTGGGGGCAACAGGCTGACTCTGTAAACGTCTTAGAGAGGGCTGGAAAGCACTGTGAAGTGGTATATACGTCTAAGTGCTGTGGCTGTTGCTGTTAACAATTGGATAAAATCCAGTTGGTTATAGTTTTTGCCTTAGTGCTGGGGATTGGGGTTATGGGTTCCCTTCTTCCCACATTCCTCTCCATGCAAACGCCCAGTTATGGAGAGAGCCAGAAGGTGTGTTCCCTCAGAGTTGGTTGACTTTTGTTTTGTCGTTCTGACCATCACCATCATCAAGTGCTTTGAAACAACCTGGTCAACTTTGATGATTTTTCCAAAGATTTGGGGATCAAAGCATTCCCATAAGTGAACCTGGCACTCTTCTTGGTTCTTCCTAAAGGGCTTTACTCTGAGTCAGATGCCATCAGCTTCCGGACGGGCTTGTACTCTTGACAGCAGAGTTACTTTAATCTCCCTAATCTAATCTAATCTAATTTAATTTAATCTCAATTTAATCTTTAATCTTCAGGGTTACCTCAATGCGCAAGAGCCCTTGTCTTTCATTTGGCACGAGAAGAGCTCTATCTGAATGCTTGTCTTCATTCATAACCCAGAGGGTGGAGCTGCCTTTTGCCCACCACCATTTGCCTCTTTTCTTAGTGAGTTTTGGGCTATGAGCCTCATGGAAAATCCAAACAAGAGCTTTGAAGCTGAATAAGACCAAAGACCCCGCTAAATCGGGTGGCTCTGGGAAGATCGCATCTGAGGGCACAATGGCAGGCAAAGGCTGAATAGGCCACCTCCTGTGTTGGGATACTTTATGGTAGGGATGTGCAACACTTCAAGTCAGAAGCCAGAGTGGAGAAAATGTGGGGCACATGCCAGCCCTGAAGGGCACCTCCTTCAGGAAACTGCATCTGGCTAGATATGTGATCCCAGGAAGTACATCTTTGATGAAAGATGTTGCGACATGCAACAGGGTGCTTCAGAGTAGGTGTGGGCTTTCTCTTTGGGCCTCCAGAAGTCAAAGGTGGACAGTTCTTCTTCTTTGATGGCGTGGCTATTCTGCAGTCCAAGGAAAAGGCTCTGCTTCTCTTATGGAGGTGCTGGCAGGCACAGAGTGCCTCAATCTGCACATCCTTAATTCATCATTGCTGACTTGTTGATTCCTTAGTTGCCTATTTCTATCTTCACTGTAAGTAAAGGAAAAGAATTGGGTCTTTTGGAAAGTCAGATCTCACAATCAGTAAAATAAAGTCAAATAAGGGCCTTTGTTTGTTTGTTTATGAGACATCAGTCAAAGACATGAACATCGTATATTATCTGCAAAATGGGTTTTTTTTATCGTGAGTGAGGAATTGTGAAGCTGGACATTACCTTCCCTCTTCCTAACAGAGATTTTTCATGCATGCTTTGAAAGATCTCTTCAAAACAGGAGAGCATTTTCACCCCCAAGGCCATAATGTGGGTGCTGGTTCCTCTTGACCCCGAGGTTCGACGTTTTTCCAGAGGTCTCAGGTTTTTGATGTGATTCAAAGGCTTGCCCACAAACAAAAGCATTTTAAAACTGTACCACTTTGATGCAGTTCTTGGGTACTTTAGCTGGCAAAGTTTCTGTTCTTTTCCTTCTCATAACCTTCTTTGGGTTGCTTCTCTTTGCAGGGATTGGGGTAGATCTGGTGTGCATGGGGGAGCAGCCCCTCCACGCAGTGCCGCTCTTCAAGGTAAGGCCTCCTGGCTTGGCCCGTCTGTCTCCTTCAGCTTTCCCCCACCATCACCACCACCAAGGCAAAGGGTCAGCTACTGTCTCTCTCGCCAGCATGGCCACCCAGTTCCTCTGCCAGAGTAAAGCTTCTGGATGAAATTTTTAAAATGTGCCCATACGGTTGTATTTCTACCATCCTTGGCATTCGTGCAAGCAGCATGGGGTTGCAGACGTTATCAGTCTAGCTTCAAGCTTTTTTTCCTTGGGTTTTCTTCTGTGGGCTTTCTTCTTTCTTATTGAATAAATTGGTTAAGGAGGGAAAGGACAGGAACTCAAAAGTCCTCTGGGTTGATGGCCTTGTAGGTCACCCTGCGCCTCCATCTGAAAGCAGGTGGTATTTGGGGGAGGCTTAGTATCGGAGGGAAGGGAAAGACAGGAGACAGGAAAGAGGAGCTGCAGAGAAAGACTTGAGGAGTCCTCGGTGCTTACACCTCCATCTTCCTCATCGGCAGAAGCCTGCTTGTTTTCCGTTTGCTTCTGAGTGCCTAACACTGAGGGCCAGGCACAAGCTTCTTTTAAACCTGGGCAGGCCACCCCCAGCTTCTTCATCACCTCTCAGCCTCAGCTACCGTGTTTCCTCGAAAATAAGACCTACCCTGAAAATAAGACCTACCCCGAAAATAAGACCTAGTGTGTTTTTGGGAGCCAAAAAATATAAGACAGTGTCTTATGTTAGGGGAAACACAGTATGCGATTTGTTCGTGGTTTCATACATGAATAAATGTACATTGTTCTACATGAATATGGTAAGTGTTTTTTTTTCATTAAAAAAAATATATAAGACCTACCCGAAAATAAGACCTAGTGTGTTTTGGGAGCCAAAAAATATATAAGACAGTGTCTTATTTTCGGGGAAACACGGTAGCACGATTGGGACCATTGTATTCAGTATTCCAAGGGCCACAGGTTGCTGGAGCAAAGTGTCCTGGATTAATTCCTTGCCCACAAAGCATCTCTTTTGGTTCTCCAGACACCTCACAGCTGTCTGACTCCTGGTTTCTCCTTCTCGCCTCTTCTTAGCTACACAATCGCTGCAGTTCTGGGGATCCTCGCTTGGGAGATGATTACAATATACCCCACTGGATCAACCACAGGTGGGCTTCTGGAATCCAGACCGTTGCGGCTGGGCTCTGGCAGGAGCAGGCGGTGTCCACATGGGGCCATCTCCCCATTGCAGCTTTGGTTTTGGAAGACAGGCCTTGAATCCCCCTGACTTTCCCAAGGCCCACAAACACCTCTGGCTGCCTGGTTGTCTTATCGCTTCTCTGCCTAAGACTCAGAACGTGGATTTGGGAGGAAACGAAAATGATCATGCATCTTTTGTTTTGGATCGGTTACTTTTTTCCTTTTTCCAGAAATGATGCTGCTTCAGCTATTTTCCCCAGCCTGTTGTGTTTTTGCCCCATTTTCTGCTTCCCTCTCTTTATAGTTTCTACACTTCCAAAAGTCAACTTCAGTGCAACAGTTTCACCCCAAGGATCAAACTGGCAGCTCGGAAGGTGAGTGGACTGGCCTACATGTGGAGCGCAGCCATAGCAGTGCAGCTGCACCGGCTCAGATTTCAACCTCAGGAATAATCGCCACTAGCTATTTTTAAGCACAGGCATTACAATGATTGAAGGGGGAGAAAATTAAAAATTCGCCCTGCAGAGCAGGCCTGCGCAACTCGCAGAGGGGGAGAAGCCTCCTATCAATATGTGAAAAATAATTGTGACCCACAAATAATGGTTGTGCCAATTGGCTGTTGGGCAGCTAATGATCTGGCAGCTGCCTTGGAACTGGCAGTGTCCCTGCAGCCCGGTGGTGTCAGGGGTGCCCAGCACCCTGTCTGTGGGGGCAGAAGTGGCTGCCCAGAAAACCTAGTGGGGGCCGGTTTCTTCGCTGCAGCAACTTTTGGTGGCAAGATATCAGTTGTTTCAGACAATGCTGCAGAAGGCTGCTTGGTGGGCTACGTTGTGCAGGTCTGCTCTAGAATTTGTAAAGACTCATTTCAGTTTTTTTTCTTTTTTGCATGTTAAATTTTAGCCACAGAGTGAAAAAGCCAAAAGTAGCAGGGAATCTTGTGAGTAACTCTCCTACATTGTTGCATTGTTCTTTTTAAAAGATGAGAATGAAAGATTTTTGTCCAGTGCTTCCACTGTGCAGCTAGCAAGTTCGTGCTGAGAGGGGAGGGATTTTTTTCCATTCACTTTTTCTGTCTGAAGCCCCCTCCCCGTTTCCTCTTCTCCCCACCCTAGCATTTTCCCTCTGATGTTGCTTCCCTTCTCCCTCCTGGTCTTCTATCTCTTTCCTGTTTCCCCTCTCCTTCTCTTTTCTATATGGAAGAGAAAGCAGGGTGGTATTTCCATTGGTAACTAGCCCTTCTACTGCACCAGCAATTTATTGTATTCATGGCTTTAAAAAGAACCGTAAACAGACTCAATAAAATTGGGCACTCTGTGCCACATACAATAGCTGTTCCAGCCCTGAGGTAAGATGGGCAGCCAGTAAATTTTACAAATAAATAAATGAAAATGGACATGTCAAAGGTCAGTGCAGGGATGGCAATTTAATCCCCACTCCATGCCTTGAGCCCCCATGGAGCGTTCCAACATCTCGTACTGAGCACATTTTCCAGCCAAATGAAGGTTTGTTTTTTTTTTTAATTACATTTATATGCCGCCCTTCTCCAAGACTCAGCGGCTTACAATTTTGGAGCACAACCCATGCTCAGCAATAGCCTTCATTCCATTGTATATGCCTGCTTATTACTAAGCGGCATTTTTACAAGGTCAGCTAATTGCCCCCAACAATCTTGGGTCAGTATGATCAATGCACATATGTGTTAATCCTGGCACTGCCGGCCATTGGACTGACCGGGCTGGAGTGAGAAAGCATCACAAACCTCCCAAGAACTGCAGCCAGGGACCTCGGAGGGAGAGTCTGCACAGTTTCAGTCCTGCTGAGGCTTTCCCAGGATCCCCTCGTGAGTTTTGTCTCTGCAGTGCCGACCTTTGTAGGCAAGGAATCCAGTCAGGCAGTCAGAGGAGGCGGAGACTTGACTCTGCCGATCTACCCGTCCACACCCCCACTCTGTTGGGCCACACGCTCCACGTTTAAGCTGACAAAGTGGTTTCAGTTGGGTTTGCCCACCACCTGGGACCCAGCTCTTAGAAGGCCCTCCAGTCACAGATTGGTCTGCTTGTGTTCCAGCCTTGGGAGCTCCTAAGGAGACTGAGAACGCTCTTCCCATTCAAGTTGACTACGACGCCTACGATGCCCAGGTGTTCCATCTGCCTGGCCCCTCCAGAGCCCTGCGCTGCACCACCTTCAGGTAAGCCAGCGTATTGCCAAGCTTAGGTGATTCTACTGGGGAAAAGAGAGGCAAAACTTTATATTTGAGTACAAGGAATTAAAAACACTATGTAAGGTAGGAGAGTCCATAATGAGGGAGATGGCTTCGTGGATGATAGAAACTTGCCGTGCTCCACTCTTGCTGAACAACTCTCCCAACAGCAACGTCTTGTCCCAGCTTCCGCACTCTCCCAGTCCCACTTGGCCTACTGGCTCTGGTTCCATGCTGGACATTGATCAAGAGGATGGGTCTAGGAAGGCAAGTTTCAGTGCCTGGGTTTTTCTACACCACAGATGATTAAGGGAGGCAGACTCTGGTCTTCCAAGTATTGCAAGGGTTCACCTGCAGGAGACCAAGGAGGAAGAGAACCTTCCAAATTCTAGGAGAAACTTCCTGACAGTAATAGTAGTCCAGTCGGAAACAGAGTTCCCCGAGAGCTGGTGGGTTGTCCCTCATTGGAGATAATTTAAGCAAAGGATGGACTGGGGAATTTGGAAACGGCATCCTGCATTGGGTGGGGAGCCAGAGAGGATCTCTATCCATGATGTGGTTTGCTGTGCGATGCCATCAAAACCTGGCAGTCTCCTTGATCCATTGTACAGGCCTCCTAACCCTGCATGACCTGCTCCTAGTGTCAGGGTTCCAGTTAACACCCCCAAAAGAATCAAAGCTCCAAAGCAGGCATCTTCCTCAAGCATAGGTTTATTAGGCATGTCATATTGGCACATCTGGAGGAAACCCGACTCTGAGGCCTGGAGGCTTTCCCCATCCAAATCAAACCCTGAAGTTCTTCCCCTCCAGTCACACGTCCATCACGTGGTCCAACCAGGTCACAGCCAGCATCTTGGCTGGCTTTGGTCCACGCCTCTCCAACACCTGGCAGAACGTCCTTGGCTCCCACGGGAAAGAACGTTATTTTGGCTACACATCCCCCAGCTATCTCTCCTTCACGTTCCCACAGCTCCAGCCAGCCTGGCTGTGGCTGCCCTGAAGACGCTCCCAAAATGGCTCCAGCATAAAAAATGGCTGACACCTTGTGGGTTTCCCAGCAGGCCTGTACGGGAGAGAGAGAGCCGGCCCTGGAAGACCTCCAGCTCCTTCGATGCCTCCTCCAGCCCCTCCATGCAGAGTCGGCCCCTGCCCCCCGAAGAGGTTCGGAGCCAGGCTTCAGATGACAGCTCTCTGGGGAGGATCTCGGACATCCTCGTGATCCCCCGGCCTCACCTGCACCTGCAGTACGAAGTCAGCAGCTCTTTGGGCTACACCAGCAGCCGAGGTCAGCACAAGGCGCGGGATAGCAGAGCTGGTCACTTCTTTGGAGTTGGGGCTTTGCGTTTTGTCAACCTTTAAGTTCCCAAAGGTGCTTTTTCAGGAGGCAACTGAACTTTGTTTTTTCTTTTGAGGACATTTCGCTGCTCATCCAAGAAGCTTCTTCAGCTCTAACTGAATGGTGGGGAATGGAAGGATTTATATTCCTTGCAGACAGCTGGTCATTTGCATCCTTTCAGTGGGTCCTTGAAGCACTTTATTTATCTGGTTTATCTGGTCCTCAGGGTCATCTGAGTAGTGCTAATGGTTTCTTATCTGTGATTTTTCCTGGTTCCTGTAGTCTGCAGTGGGAAAAAAAATTGCAGACTACAGGAAGCATTAGCACCACTCAGGTGACCTTGAGGACCAGATAAACCTCCAAGTGCTTCAAGGACCTCGAAAAGGATGCAAATGACCAGCTGTCTGTAAGGAATATAAATCCTTGGCGCTGCATAAAAGGATGCACTAAAGAGGATGCTCTTTAGCCCTTGCAGACTGACTGGCTCCCGTTTTGCTGCCTTGGAAGAGCTCCTTGCTTCAAATCAGTGCCGGATCTTTGGGAGCTCCTGGAATTTCTTACCGAAGATGAGCTTTTCCCCCCCTCACAGATCACCTTGAGAACATGTTGGAGTCTCAGCAGCGAGACTCGAGCGCCCCTGGAAGATTTCACGTGGGGAGTGCCGAGTCCCGGCTGCACATCCGCTCTGCCGGGGGATACACACCACAGCGGGCGTTGATCAACCCTTTCGCCCCTTCCCGGATGCCCATGAAACTCACATCCAACAGGAGGCGCTGGATGCACACGTTTCCCGTGGGTAAGGAACTCCTCTTTGATCTTTGTTGGTGTGCGTAATTGTGTAATATGCAACATCTTCTTTTAGGGGGCTTCTGCCAACCATAGGGGTTCTGCAACCAATTTGGTTTGCTTTGCTTTTTGTTCTGTGGTTAGAGTTGCTTCTGTTGTCATACTCTCTGAGACCCATAGCCCAGTCAGGAAAGCTTGAGTTGATTGATTGATTGATTGATTGGCTATGTGCCATGTGCCATCAAGCTGTTGTCTGCTCTTAGCAAGCACATAGATAGGTTTTCTCCAAGGTGCTTTCCCTCCAATCAAATCAAACCTTTTGTGATGACCCAGGGCGGGATACAAAATAAACAAAGTCCCAAAACAGATGAAACCCCTTTTATTCCTTCACTTTGCTTCAAAACTCCAAATATTCTTGACTGGAGACAAAAAACTCCTCTGCAAACAATTAACGAAAGGAGGAAACACTGTTGAAACTAAAAATGCTTATATAATATATATAATATTATATAATATATTATAAGGAGTAAAAACAACACAAACCACACTGAAACAAGATTTAAGTTCACCCCTTTCATTCAATATCTCACCATATCTAACTGTTTGTTCCTTTTTATATATTACTGGATATGAAAAGGCTTCAATAGTAGATATCCATATTGGAATTTTCAAGTAATCTTGTTTTTTAATCTTCTCCCAGTTTAAAAACAAAGCTTCTCGAATATAATGTCTTCTAAAATACCCTTGTGTTTTAGTTCCTTTATACCAAAGGAATGCATGCCACCCCAATAGCAAGTCATGTCCTTCTAGAGTCAATAATCTAGTATTCCTTAGAGTTATCCAATCTTTTACCCACATCAAATTTGCCTGATAGTATAGTTCCCAATTGGGCAAAGCAAACCCTCCTCTTAATCTTGCATCCTGCAATAACTTAAGTTTTATTCTTGCTTTTTGCCTTGCCATATATATTTCAACATCATTCGATTTAGGTCTTCGAAAAACTCTTTCCCTAATCTGATTGGAATTGTCTGGAATAAGTATAGAATTCTAGGCAATACATTCATCTTGATTGTTGATATTCTCCCAATCAACGATAGTTGTAAGTTTTTCCATTTTCCAAGTCTGTCGCTATCTGCTGTTTAAGTTTAATGTAATTATCCTCCTTCAGTGTACTACATCTTGCTGTAATATATATCCCTAGATACTTAACCTTACCTGTGACCTGTATTTCTAAAGCTTCTTCCAATTCTTTCTTCCGTCTCGCTTAACATATTCTTTGTTAATATCTTTGTTTTGTCTTTATTAATTTTCAATCCTGCTACTTCTCCATACTCTTCTATTCTTTCAATTAGCTTAAGCTGATTCCAGTGGGTCCTCTAATATAAATACCAGGTCATCTGCAAAGGCTTGTAACTTATACTCTTCTCTTTTAATTTTCATTCCTTTTATTTGTTTATCTTCTCTAATACACCTGTTTAACACTTCTAAGGTTAACACAAACAGCAGGGGCGACAGTGGGCAGCCTTGTCTAGTCCCTTTTCTTATATTTATAGGCTCTGTCAATTCTCCATTTATCAAAACCCTTGCGGTTTGTTCAGAATATATAGTCTCAATAGCACGTATAAAATTTTTGCCAAAGCCCATTTGTGTCACTTGTAGTAACATGAAGCGCCAACCCACATTATCAAAGGCTTCATTGCCAATTCTAAGGCTGATTGTACCACTTGTCGTCATGAGTTTGGTCTTCTTTATATTTAATTTTAGTCCCATTTTTCACTGTGCTGTTTGACATTTGGAATTAGGGCTTGCAAAACCTTTGCATCCTTGGCTCTCAGGAGTAGTATCAACACAGCACAGTTTGTTGGTGTTTCGTACTCCACATCTTAAGTCCTTAGTGTGTGTCTCATAGTTGGTGGGATGTGAGCAACAGTATATTGGCTTGCAAAGAAGTGTCTAGATCCATGATGGCGGACCTATGGCACACGTGCCACAAGTGGCATGCAGAGCCATTTGTGCTGGCATGCGAGCCGCAGGCAAACTTATCTCACTGCGCATGCCCGCCCCTCACAGCTGATTTTTTGGGGTTGGTTTGAGGCCTTTTTCAGCCTCCCAGAGGCTTGGAAAAAACCTCTGCAAGGCTTTTTAGGCTGAATTATAGGCCCGTTTGGTCACTTCCTGTAATACTGAAAGTGATGAAACAGGCCTATAATTCGGCCTGAAAAGCCATGCAGAGGTTTTTTCCAAGCCTCTGGGAGGCCAAAAAAGACCTCAAACCAGCTGAAAAATCAGCTGTGAGGCGCAGTGTAGGTAGGGGTGGTGGTGGGGATTGCGCGTACAGGCACAGGGGGCATGGGGGAGGCGTGCATTGCATTCTGGGTGCTTGCACACGAGTGCGTGTGTGCTGGTGCATGCGCAATTTTGGCACAGGAGTCAAAAAAGATTAGCCACCACTGGTCTAGATTATACCATGTTTTCCTGAAAATACCACCTACCCTGAAAGTAAGTCCTAGCTTGATTTTTACATGTGTGCCCAATGTAAGCCCTGCCCCCAAAATTAAGACCCCACCCACTCCAGGGTGCATGGGTAAAAATTAAGCTAGGGTGGGGATGGGGGGTTGGAGCTGCCCTACTACTTACCTTCGGACAGTTGCAGCCAGGCCTCAAACACTCAGACACCTGCTGTCATCCTCCTGTTGGAATCTGAAGCCAAACAGCTGACGGAGTGGGAGTGTGGCTCTGTTGGCTGTGGAGGAAACTGGGGAAGGGCAAAGTCCGGCTGGGCAGAGCAGGGGAGAGTTAGAACAAGGGAGAGGGAATTCAGAGGAAGACTCAGCCCCCCCCCCTTCATCTTAGGGCACACAGGGAGGAAAGGAGAAGAGAGCAATGTGGGTTATGTGGCTTACGGGGGAGGAAAGGACCCTGATTCCCTTCATTAGCTGCAGCTGGGAACATAGTGTATAAAAATGGCAAGCTGCATGCGGCAGGCTGTTGGGAGCAAACATGTCTTTCTTTATCTTGTATTGTTGTGGCTTATGTGTTCCTGGCATCTTCCCAACTGTGTGAGTTTTGCCGTGCTTTCAAGTCTGAAATTCTTGCTCCTGCCCTGCCAAACTAATTACTTCAGTTTGGCTTGATTGGACTTTAAGTTACAGTTTGTGTTTACCCTGTTTTGGACTGAATTTTCTGCAGTCAAAGGCTGTTCCTGGGAGAGTTGTTCTCCAGCCAGAAGGTAACCTGGACATTGGGGGCAAAGTTGGAGATAATAAAGGGACTCTTATTGATCATCTGACTGTGTTGTCTTTGTGCCATGCCCCATTGGGTCATCACACCTGCCTTGCTGGCCCATTTCTTCTGCAGCTGGCAAGGCTTTCCGGAAGACCTCTGCAGCCAATAACAGAGCTCCAGACCGATCCGGAGCTCTCTTATTGGCTGCAGAGGCCTTCCGGAAAGCCTTACTGGCCTTGCCAGCCACAGAAGAAGTTCCCGAAGGCCTCTGCCAGCGAAAAGGAGGCCAGAAGCGACACACACAAGTCAGTGAAGTCAGTGGATGACATCCCCCCCAAAAATAAGACCTGGTGCCTTTTATGGTGGCAAAAACATATAAGATAGGGTCTTATTTTCAGGGAAACATGGGTATATTGTGGTTTACATAGAACAGGGTGAGCAATCTTGGAATAAAACTGGACTTTTATTGTGTTTTTGTTAAATTAGCCACAGCAGACTCTCTGGCTAAGGCGGAGTCTGGATAAGGCTGGTACTCTCAGTTTCTCAATCTTATTAAAAAGTATTATGTAAAACCCTTGATTGACTACTATCTTACTGAATGTGGAAGTCACTGTCCAGAGGCCTACTTGACAACTATGTCATATGGAAAGTTGCAATTTTGAATGTAAGATGCTTTTGACAAGTCATTCAGTCCAAGTTCTCCAGTAGGCATCATTTCGTCAGGATTGTCTGGTCAGTAACCACCTTGTTTGGGTTCTGTGAGCTCATGCTTACCGCATTAGGGGTAGTATCTAGCCATTTTGCCTTTTGTTTGCTCTTTTATTGCCTTTAGGTTTTCCAATCCTCAGGCTCTGATTCTTGCCTTGCGTTGTGTTCCCAAAATATTTAGTCTTTAACTTTATTAGTGGTGCTTCTAGTGAGCAACTTGATTTCATCTGCTATTGAATGATTTGTTCTTCTGCTCCTTGGTCTTCTCAATAATCACAATCTAGAGGCATCATTTTTTCTTTGTTCAGCTTCTTTTACACCTAATGCCTACAGACACACAGCTGGGGAAACAGGACTGTAACAGTGTGGAAGTGCGATGTCTCTGAACTTCATTATTTTGTGTAGTTCTGTTATAAACTTTTTCCCAGGGAGCAGATGTCTGCTTGAATGGACTTGAATACTTTATTTGGCCCAGTGTGATTAGACACACAAGGAATCGGTCTCTGGTACAGAAGTTCTCGGTGCTTTGTGTATATAGTCACCACCTGTCAGTCCAGGAGGCTTTAGGTGTGGCCAACCAATGCAGAGTAAAGAAGAGGCACGATGCCCCTTGAAACATGAATCCATAAACATTAAAAACCTGGTAGCAAAGACAAGCTTCCAAACCCTCTTCTGCACTCCATCCCAGCACATGGGGGGAAATGTCATAAACTCATGTTAGTTTTTGGCTAGCAGTGCGTATCTTCACGCTCCGACTGCTCAGTAATCTCTCCTGTTTTTTTCTGTGTATAACAACTAACTGACCAGCCTGTAGCTACCTGAGCCTCTATTCCCCCTTTTAGAAATGGGACTTCTGCATTGGAATGATGCATGTGGAGAGAAAGGGAGAGGGAGAGAGGGAGAGATGATAACCCAAAGAGTATTTCAGTCAGCTTTGATTAGGGAGATTAATGAAACAATAAAACTTACGATTGGACAGGTCCTTCTGGAGAAGCCATCCAGATCCACCACCTGACCCGTCAGAACATGGCTGAAATGCAGGGCAGTGGGCAGCGGGACTGGACTCACTCCTCAGCTGAGCTGTTGGAACTTGCTTATCACGAGGCAGCTGGCAGGTAAGGGGAACTCAGTGGGAGCCCTGCCATAGCAAGGCCACCATCCCACTCAGGAGAAATTGTTCAGAAACCTTTTACGCTGATAGGATGTTTATAGCTTGGAGTTGAACCGTGGGGTCCTTTGTACCCTCTGAGCTTGGCTATTTGCTTATAGATGTTTCATTACCCAACTGGGTAATAACATCAGTGCCTTCATCCTTGCTGGGTCATGAAACACCTGGAAGAAAACAAGCTCAGAGAACACCAAGGAACCCACAAAAACATCTGTTCCTGTCATTTGATTTCCATTTTAGCCTGCTACTTCCATTTCTCGTTTTTCTTACATGTGCCCAATGAAGTTATTTTTTTAAATTGGTTTTCTTTTCTGGGCATGGAGAACCTTCATGGTGACAACTGAATAGGTCATGGATGGAAAGGACGTTTAACATCCATTTTAAAAGCATAATGCAGATGGCCCACGTTGCCTCCTCTCCTTCAGTTGTCTGGCAAGATGCTTGCTGAGCACATGGGGAGCTGCTGTGGCTCTTGCTTTTGCTGAGTTCCCTCAGGGAGGGGATGGAGTTGGGGTCTGGCCCCAAGTAGAGATGCCTTAGTCTAAGGTGGGTCTCTTTTTTCTTCCCTCCAGGCATGGCATTTCTAGGCAGTCGGAGGACAGCACTTCCTGCTCGAGCTTCAGAGACATGAAAGATTATCCAAACCAGCTGGCGGGAAGCCACGGTCCAGGTAGGCAAGCCAAACATTTCTGGCTGAGATGGGGTGTTGCTTTTCCAGCTGGCCTGACTCTCACCCACAAAACCCACCTGGCTTTGGATGCCTTCAAGTAGCCAGGAAGAGCTGATCCCAGGAACCATTTTAGCCATTTTTCTGCTGCTAGGATTTCATGGGCACTCAAAACTGAATGGCTGCTGAAGTTGGCAACTTGAACAGAATAACAAGAGTTGGAAAGGGCACTGGAGGTCTTCTAGTCCAACCCCCTGCTCAAGCAGGAGAGCCTATACCATTTCAGTCAAATGGCTGTTCAATCTCCACCTAAAAGCCTCCAGTGATGGAGCACCCAGAACTTCTGAAGGGCAGCCGTTCCATAGTTAATTATTCTCACTGTTAGGAAATTTCTCCTCAGTTCTAGGTTGCTTCTGTCCTTCGTTAGTTCCCTTCCATTGCTTCTTGTCTTGTCTTCTGGTGCTTTGGAGAATAGCTTGGCCCCCACCCCTTCTTTGGGGCAGCCCCTCAAATACTGGAATACTGCTATCATGTCATCCCTAGCCCTTCTTTTCACTAGACTAAGCATACCCAATTCCTACAACCTTTCTTCATATGTTTTAGCCTGCAGGCTCCTAATCTTTCTTGCTCTTTACAAAGTCTGAACATTTTTTATAATGTGGTGACTAAAACTGGCTGCAGTATTCTAAGTGAAGTCTTACTAAGGCTTTATAAAACAGTACTAGTACTTCACGTGACCTTGATTCTATCCCTTTGTTAATGCAACCCAGAACAAGATAGTTGTCTGTTGTTCTCTTGTTGCAGCCAAGTTCCTTCTGTGTTGCCTTTGTCTGTGTGGGAGGTGATGCGTCCCCTTACTCGGCGCAGATCCCGGTCAGCCCCCTGGTATACCGAGGGGCTCCGGGAGATGAAGTGTCGCAGGAGGGGGCTAGAGAGCAGGTGGAGGGCGACCCGTTCTGGATCTGACCGAGCCCAGCTAAGAGCCCATATTAGGACTTACCTGGTGGCGGTGAGGGCAGTGAGAAGATCTTATTTCTCCACCCTCATAGCATCCGAGATAACCAGCCTGGCCGCCTCTGTTTGGGGTCGCCGCTCCCTCCTCCAGCTGGGGGGGGCGACCTTTGCGGGCAGAGCTGAGGAATTTGGCCAGTATCTGCAGGATAAAATCGCTCAGATCCGGGAAGGGTTGCGCTCGGACTTGCAGTGGCCTGAGGATGGGGATGCGAGTGGTTTGGCCAATGTTATCTGGACTGAGTTCGATCCTGTTTCTGAGGATGAAGTGGACAGGATTATGCGGCGCTGAGCTCCACCACATGTTTATTGGACCCATGCCCTTCCTGGTTGGTTTATGCCTCCAGGAGGTCACGTGCGACTGGCTCCGGCAGTGGTCAATGCTTCGTTAAGGGAGGGGCTGTTCCCTGCCGCTTTGAAAGAGGCGTGGTGAGGCCCTTCTGAAGAAGCCTGCCCTTGACCCAGCCGCGTTGAACAACTTTCGTCCGTCTCTCCAACCTTCGCTTTTAGTGAAGGTTGTTGAGAGTGTGTGGCCCAGCAATTGCCACTTTTCCTGGAGGAAGCGGACTACCTGGATCCGTACCATCGGGCTTCCGGCCCGGTACAGCATGGAGACAGCATTGGTCACGCTGATTGATGATCTCTCTAGGGCTCGGGACAGGGTTTTTCCTCTGTCCTGGTCCTGTTAGATCTCTCAGCGGCTTTTGATACCATCGACCATGGTATCCTGTTGCAGCGTCTCGGGGTTGGGAGTGGGAGGCACTGTTTTACAGTGGTTCTCCTCCTTCCTCTCAGGACGTTCGCAAACAGTGTTGCAGGGGCAGAGGTCACTCCAAGGTATCTCACTTGTGGGGTGCCCAGGGCTCGGTCCTCTCGCCCTCCTGTTCAACATTTATATGAAGCCGCTGGGTGAGATCATCCGTGGCTTTGGGGTGAGTTATCATCAGTATGCTGATGATACCATTTATACATCTCCACCCCAGGCCACATCAGTGATGCTCTCTCCGTGATGTCCCGTTGTCTAGGCGGTACAGATCTGGATGGACAGGAACATGCTTCACTCAATCCAGCCAAGACAGAGTGGCTGTGCATACGACATCTCGGTCCAGTTTGGATGTTCCATCTTTGGTCATGGGGAGAAGGTGTTGCCCCCTGTGGACAGGCAACGGAACCTGGGGTCCTCCTGGACTCATGGCTCAAATTGGAGGAGCAGGTGGGGGCCATGGCCAGGGGGCCTTTGCCCAGATCCGGCTGGTTCACCAGTTACGCCCATTCCTGGACCGAGATGCCCTGCGCACAGTCACTCAGGCGCTCGTTATTTCCCGACTCAACTACTGTAACGCTCTCTACCTAGGACTGCCTTGTGTACCACTCAGAGGCTTCAGCTGGTGCAGAATGCGCCCGCGCTGTGTATGATGGGAGCTTCCCGATACTCCCATGTTACACCCCTCCGCGCGACCTGCATTGGCTTCCGTTGCCCTCCGGGTGAGTTCAAGGTTCTGGTATTAACATTCAAGTCCAGCATGGCATGGGTCCAGGTTATTTACGAGAACGGCTCCTCCATCATCAAATACTAACGCCCTGTACGGGCTCACAGACGGGTCTCTTCGGGGTGCCGTCTGCGACTCAATGTCGCTTGGCGCAACCCGGGGAGGCCTACTCTGTGGGCGGCCCCACTCTGTGGAATCTTCTTCTGCTGGAGCTCCACCTGGCCCCGATCTCGCACCTTCCGCCACGATTTGAAGACTTGGCTCTTTTTATAATCTGGGCTGTGCTGATTCTCGGGGTTGGTCCTATTTTAAATATGGGTTTTAATTTTCAATTCGGCTTAACTTGTTTAATATACTTTTAATTACTTTATATTTTTTTTTTTTTACAAAAGTTTTATTTTCAAGAACAAATGTAACAAACAAACATACAACACATAGATCCATATCAATTTCAAGTATGTCGGTCGGTCAAAATCACAGTGCCTTCCCTCATTATTCATACTCAGTATTACAAAAAGGAAAAACTATAATGTTATTATTAATCCTCTATCATATTATAATCTCTATATTATTTCAACAGTTCTATCTATCTTTATATTCCCAAAAATATTACCAAACTTTTTTATCTAACCATTGATAGAACATATTCCATATCTTATAAAACTGCTTTTCTTCTTGGTCCCTAATTTCAAATGTTAATCTACTCATTTCGCACAGTCCAAATCTTCTTAATCACTTCTCCTGCGCAGGTGTCTTATCATTTCTCCTTTTTAGCAAATACAATTCTGGCAGCTGTCAATACATTAACAATCAAATATTTCAGTTCTTTGTTGAGTGTCTCTGGTACAATTCCCAACAGAAATATCTCAGGTTTCAAGTCTATATGTGTTGTGTCATTTTTCCAACCACATGTGGATTTTAGTCCAATATCTTTTAGCATCAACGCAAGTCCACCACATGTGATAGTAGGAGCCAGGTATCTGATGACATTTCCAACACTTATCCGATTTGTCCTTAAACATCCTTGCGATCCTTCTCGGGGATAGGTGCCACCTGTAAAACATCTTATACAAATTTTCTTTATATGCAGTTGACATTGTCATTTTATAATTCTGATCCCACAGTGTTTGCCATCTCTCTGGGGAGATGGGCGGAGCTGGAGTCGCTGCGAGACGGAGGTGATCTT
This sequence comes from Naja naja, assembly GCA_009733165.1. Classification (NCBI taxonomy): domain Eukaryota; kingdom Metazoa; phylum Chordata; class Lepidosauria; order Squamata; family Elapidae; genus Naja; species Naja naja. The sequence continues at coordinate 15,076,795 of CM019165.1, forward strand.
GACTCCTGAGATCACCCCCGATACTGCCGCTTTGGGACGGTCCCCTGGGATCTAAACTGACTCATAGGGTTGGTGAAAGTTGGGGGCGCCTTCTGTTGATCCCAGGGACGTCGCAAAGTCCCTGGTTGATCCAGGACAGCCCCTTCACCCGAAACGTGCTGAGGCAGCCATCGGGCTGAAGAAGCTGTGACAGCTCCGGAGGAATGAGATCGGAAGAAGTGTGTCGGCCAGTGAGATCATTTGGTTGTTAACTCTTTGGGAACACCCTAGTGATTCTAATGGTGTGAAATTGAATGCGAGATGGACTAGGCGGCGGAAGAGATTGGGCTTGAAAGTAAAGAACTTTGTTTCTTCTTTCTTTTTATGGCTTTAAAGACTTTTCCCTCCACTTTTTCTTCTTGGGAGTTTTTGAATGCCTTTTATACTTTTTGAACTTTGTTTCTTTTTTCCTTTTCTCTTTTTGGCACTGGGGGCTCCAATGTAATTTGGCTATTTGGACTTGGTTACTTTTCATTTTTTGTATACAAGAAATGGCTGCTGAGGCTTTTTTTCTGTCCTTCTTGTTTTGAATGAGACAGGAAGTGATACATTTTGGGAGCCATCTGGCAAGGAAGTGAAAGTTGGCTGAGAGATATAATATTGCTACCTAGAGATTCGCTATCTTATATAAACATATACATTTGCAAGGATTGTATCCAAGGCTCTGTTGATTAGAAAGTACTGGACAGGCGCTTTTGGAATATCTTTGAGCCTGCAGTTTGGAATTGAAGAGTAAAACGACCTTGGAGAATTTTAAAACAAAGGAACTGGAATTTTTTGAGAGGCAAAAAATAGAAGAGCTGGAATTTCTCCTCTTTCAATTGTTAAGCTCTGGACTTTGCATAGTGGCACTGGAATAAAGAGTGATATTGCTTCCTGCCAAGGTCTCCTATTGTTTGTAATTTAATTTTTTATAATTGGAGCCCCTAAAAATATATTTTGTTATTCTTAAAGGATACTTTACTATTTTATTATTACTTTTTTTCAACTTTTTTATTGATATCTTCCTATTTTTCAATTTTTAGCCTTTTCTCTCTTGAGAGGTGGCTTTTCATTTTGTACATTGGAAACAAGACAGTCAACTATTGGATCTTTTCTTTTTCTCCCTTCTTTTTTAAAAACAAAAACAAAAACTCAAGTTTTTTATTTATACATTCTTTTCTTAGTTTTTAAATTTTTATCTTTTCTTCAAATCATTGATATATCATTGACACGTTATGGAATTCCTCTTTTTTCTTCTTCTTACTATTTTTCTCTTTTTTCTTTTTGAGTAGGATTGTTCCTCTCCCTTCTTATATTACTAATCTTTACTTTTTTATTATTGGCTTCCATCCCCTTTTTCTTTCCCTTTTTTGGAATTGGTGTTGACAATTTCTGCAAGAATGAGTAGAAGGTCTTCAGTTCCACAAGTTACAACTCCCGCATCAACAACATCACAACAAGAAAGGGAAAAAGAGAAAGAAGATAAAATACAGATGATATTACAAGTGGTGAGCGAGATTGGAAAAAAAGTAGAGAAAATTGAGATAATTGAACAGAAGCTGGACAAGACAGATGAAAATATAAAAGCTCTACGGCAAACAATGGAGAAATATGGTGAGAGGATTAAGAAAGTTGAGGAGCAGCAAGAACAAAGAGATGAAGAAATGAAGAGTTTCAACATCAGATTAAGTGAAGTTGAGAGTGACCATAATGAATCACTGCGAAGCGAAGTGGATAGATCGGAATTTTATTTGAGATTCCAAAATGTTGAGGAAGAGAAGGGTGAAAACTTGTTGGAGAAAATGACACAGATTTTGGCAGAATTGTTAGAAACAACTGAAGAGAAGATGAGGGATGGAATAGATGAAATATTTCGAGTCTATACAAGGTATGCAAAGAGGAATAGACTTTCAAGAGAAACCATATTAGGTTCACTAAGAAGAGCATTAAATCACAATACTGCAAGCAACTAGAGACAAGACATTGAAGCACAATAACAAAGACATTATGGTATTGAAACAGGTACCAAGAAGAATAAGAGAGAGGAGAAGAGAATATGCATTTTTATCTAAAGAACTGTTGAAGAGGCGTAAACTACAGATGGTTAATACCAGAAGGCCTTCTGTTTGTGTGGTGGGAACAAAGGCATAGAATTGATACAGTGGAGAGAGCGCAATTTTTTTACAATGAATATTTTAGAGGAAAGGACGGAAATGGAAGACAAGAGGAGCTGATTGTGGAACTTCCAAAGGAAGGTGTAGCAACAAGTGAAGAAGAGGAACAACTTGGAGCGGTAGGTGGTCTACCCAGAGAACGAAGAGAAGTTAGAACAACTAGAGCAACAAAACCTATATACAAGACCTAAAATGGAAGGGAAAAAACTGATTTCAATGAATATAAATGGACTTAATTCGATTGCTAAAAGAAGGAAAATATTTCATAAATTAGAGAAACTAAAATTGGATATAATTTGTTACAAGAAGTCCACATTAAAAAAAACAACATGAATATGTATTGAGCAAAAAAGTTAGGAAAGTTATTTACATCATTGGCACAATGTAAAAAAGAGAGGAGTGGTCTTGTACTTTAAAGATATAATTACTGCAGAATTGATTTAACAGATGAAGATGGGAGGATTTTAATGGTGGAGATAATAGACAAAACACTAAAATGCTCTTGATAGCAATATATGCACCAAGTGAGAATCAAGAAGAATTTTATAAGAAATTATACCAAAAGTGATTGAATTAGACTATGCAAATATCTTTCTGATGGGAGATTTTAATGGGATAATTAATGACCAGCTTGACTACAAATCTGAAAGAACCAAAAAGAAAATTAGGAAAAAGCTACCCAAGTCCTTCTTTCAAATGATAGAAGAAATGAATATTAAAGATATATGGAGAGAGAGAAATATTGGAAATAAAGAATTTACTTTTTATTCACAAATAGACATGAATCATGGTCAAGAATAGATATGGTATGGGCATCTGCAGATATGCTCTCCGATATACAGAATATTCAAATCGAAAGTGGGACTTGGGCGGATCACAATCCATTGATAGTTGCCTGGAAAGGACAGAGGAGAAGATCTAGATGGACACTAAATAACATGATTTTGAAAGAAGAAGAATTTAAAAAGAGAATTGAGACAGAACTTATCTTTTTTTTCAAGGAAAACAGAAAAGAAGATACATCACTACAAACTCTCTGGGATGCAATGAAGGTATACAAGAGGTTTGATAATTGGAAAAGAAATATTAAACGGAAGAAGACACTCAAAATATTGGAAGATGATTTCATGAAATTGGAAAAAGAACTACAACAATCACCGCAAGGGAAAGATAATAAAAGGAAAATGGATGTGATTAAACATAAAATGGCTTTAATGGACAAGGAAGAAGTCGCTCAAAAGATTAAAGGCGCTAAACAAAATTATTTTGAAAATGCTAATAAGCCAGGAAGATGGTTAGCGTATAAAATTAGAAAGGAAAGAGAAACAAAGAAAATTAGCCAATTAATAGATGGAAAAGGGAATATACAACATGGGAATGATGAAAAGAAAAAAATTATTCGAGACTACTATGAAAAACTGTACTCTCAAGAAGATATTCTAGAAGAAAAAATTGAACAGTATCTACAAAAGACAAGATTACCACAGATACCTAAAGACATTGAAACAATGTTAGAAGGAACATAACCATGATGGAATTAATAGAAGCCTTGAAGAAACAAAATACAGGAAAAGCACCAGGTCCAGATGGTCTACCGGCGGAATTTTACAAGACCTTCCAGGAAGTGTTAAGCGCTCCCCTTCTAGAAGTGATGAATGAAGTGCTGCTAAAAAGAGAATACCTGAGACATGGTTGGAAGCTTATATTACCCTTATACCTAAAGAAGAAATGGACCTACAAGTTAAAAATTATAGACCTATCTCATTGTTGAATTCAGATTATAAAATCTTTGCTTCAATTTTGGCAGAAAGAATGAAAAGATATTTAAATGAATTTATCCACATGGATCAAAATGGATTTTGCCAAAACGACAAATCAAGCAAAATGTGAGAATAATTTTAGATACTTTGGAGTATTATGAAGCACACCCTGAAAAACAGATGGCACTGATGTTTTAGATGCTCAAAAAGCATTTGACAATGTGAACTGGCGGTTTATGATATTGCAAATGATGCAAATGGGCTTTGGAAAAAACTTTATACAGGCTATTGAGACAATATATAATAATCAAACAGCGAAGATATTGGTAAACGGAGAGTTGACAGAATCTATAGGGATAAGAAAAGGAACTAGACAAGGTTGCCCTCTGTCGCCCCTGCTGTTTGTTTTAACACTAGAAGTACTGAATAGAGCTATCAGAGAAGATGAAGAAATAAAAGGAATGAAAATTAAAAAAGAAGAATATAAACTACAGGCGTTTGCAGACAATTTGGTATTCATACTAGAGGATCCACTTAAATCAGCACCTAAGTTGATAGAACAAATAGAAGAATATGGAATGGTGGCAGGTTTAAAAATTAATAAAGACAAAACAAAGATCCTAACAAAGAATATGTTAGCAAAACGCAAGAAAGATTTAGAAGATCTATTAAGATCCAGATTGCAAATAAAGTTAAATACTTGGGGATATATATAACACCAAGATGCAGTACATTGAAAGAAGATAATTATATAAAACTCAAACAGCAGATAGCGACAGATCTTGAAAGATGGGAAAATATGCAATTATCTCTTATTGGCAGAATATCGACAGTCAAGATGAATGTTTTACCCAGAATCTTATATTTATTTCAGACAATCCCAATTAGACTTGGGAAAGAATACTTTGAAGACTTAAATAAAATCACATCAAAATTTATATGGCAGGGCAAAAAGCCAAGAATTAAATTTAAGCTATTACAAGATGCAAGGTCAAGAGGGGGATTCGCACTACCAAACTGGGAATTGTATTATCAAGCTGCAAGTTTGATGTGGGTGAAAGAATGGATAACATTGAGAAATAATAGATTGTTAACTTTAGAGGGTCATGATTTATTACTAGGATGGCATGCTTTCTTATGGTATAAGGGAACTAAAAAATAAGGATATTTTAGAAGACACTATGTTCGAGAAGCTTTATTTTTAAATTGGGAAAAAACTAGAAAACAACATTATAGACAAATTCCATTATGGGTATCTACTATTGAAGCCTTTTCATATTCAATAATATACAAGAAGGAACAAACAGTTAGATATGGAGAGATTTTAAATGAAAAGGGTGAACTCAAATCGATGCAAACACTACAAGAACAAAGTATAAAAATGAATTGGTTTTCATATTTGCAAATACAATCTAGATATGATGAGGATGTTAAGACTGAAGGTATTTATAAAAACCAACTGAACTAGATAAAATTTTGATGGGTAGCGAAAAAGTGATTAAAAAACTCTATGGTCATTTCTTAGAAGTTAGAATGGAAGAGGAGCAGGTTAAGGAAACAATGATTGCTTGGGGGAAAAATTTTGGTTATGGGATAGATCTAGAGAGATGGCAAACACTGTGGGATCAGAATTATAAAATGACAATGTCAACTGCATATAAAGAAAATTTGTATAAGATGTTTTACAGGTGGCACCTATCCCCGAGAAGGATTGCAAGAATGTTCAAGGACAAATCGGATAAGTTTTGGAAATTAATTGATTTATTGTTGTATTTTTAGCTGTGAGCTGCCCCGAGTCCTTTTTGGAGAGGGGGCGGCATATAAGTCGAATGAATGAATGAATGAATGAATGAATGAATGAATGAATAAATAAATAAATAAATAAATAAATAAATAAATAAATGTTCCCAGGATTGGGGCTCCCTCCCTTCAAAGAGAGACTGGAGAAACCTCCTTTGGGTTGGTGGCTAAGAAGTGTGTAACTCCCTTGTTGATTGGAATCCTCACAGAACTTTACAGCATAAAAATAATAATAAACCCAAGCTGTAGCTTGTAGATTTTAAAAGCAGGTCAGGACTGAGGCAAATCAAGGGATTGATTTTCTGTGTGTAATATTATTTGTTTGACTTGTATGTGATCCGCTGGAATCTGATGCAGTTCCTTGAAAGCTCTCTGTATCCCCTTCCCTTTCAGCAAAGGCAGGAATGAATGCCCACACACCCAACAAGGAGCTGCTGGATGGCTCACCAGATCCAAGTAAGCACAGGGGGACAGGTGGGGGAGAGAAGGTTAGTGTGCATAGCGCCGAGTGAGTTTGAGAGCTTTGACCTGTGGGGGTCTCTCACATGGAACTCCTTCCCAGATGCCACGGAAGGCAGACTGGTTGTCTCCCCCTCTCTCTGGGAGGGCTTTCGGGCTTGGCAGTCACAGTTCCTGCTGCTGGAAATGTACCCATGTGCCATGTATCCATAAAGGCAGGATTCCATCCTCAAAAATGCTGCCTTCTGAGATCATAACATAAAAAACAAAAGCAAGGAGCAAGCATGTGCTGGATGGATTCTTCAGGTTTTGGGCTTGTGGTTTTTGTCAACATTGCTGCCATCAGGATGGAGAGAGCAGCTAATAAACCTTCTGATTCAAGCAGATCTTTTGGACTCAGTAAGGAACACCCAGTAGGAGATAAAGAGAAAAGGGACCACCGGTGCTGGATCTCTCTCTTCAAAGGGTTAACGGCCTTTTCCTCAAAGCTCCCAAAGAAGCTGAGTGTCAGTTAGGCAGCAATAAGAAACAGAACGCAAATTCTTACTTTAAAGAAATGGTGCAAATGGAAAAGCTCATTTTTAAGCTGCTTTATGCATCACGGCCCAGAGGGAAAGGTTCCTCCAGATGTTTCTGCTCTGAGGCAGTCAGAACAGATTTTGAACTTTGATTTTGCTTATCGGTGTTCAGAAATACAAGGATGGGCTTGTGGGTCCCATGTGAGTGATTCCTTCAAGAATCTTCCATGGGGAAACTGCCCTGGGAAGCATCCTAGATCAGCTTTTCAGGAGGAAGGGCCACCTTAGGCCAGCGATCCAATGAAACCCCAAGGAAATAACCCCTAAGCAGCCTTTGCCTTGGGGTGGAGGTGAGCTTGGATGCTTTTTCACCCCCCTGGGCTGTCAGACCCTGGAGCAGCCCTTCCAGACAACCCTACAAACCAGAAAGTAGATTGCCTTTCCCTCCTCTTACGAAACAAGGGAAGAGGAACATCCAATCACAAGCATGGTTGTGCGGGATCACACAGACATCGAGTCCTCTCTGGGCACCCCAGGAATGACCAGCTGGAAGGAGACGACTAGCAAGCTGGAAATGGCTGATTTTGAGAGGCATATTCCACCAAGGTCCTTCTTGAAACCAAAGAAGATGCTTTAAATTGGTATCGAAATGTATTTGTGTGCGTGTGTATGTTAAATATATATGCATCCCAACAACCTGGATTGAAATGAATGAGAAGTGCTAGGAATGAAATGAAATATTAGGCTCTTGAGCTGAGCTTTGGAGTCTTGGTTGATCAGCACTGGGATGTAACTGATGCCCACGTTTTCATCTCTCTTTCCTGAAGCTGAGCAGGAGCGCTTCCAGGCCAGAAGCTTCTGGAACACGCCCCCACCACCTGCCCCCCCCGCCCCCTATCCTCTAGGGCACCTTCCTGCCTCCGCCAAGAAGATCCTTTCAGAGTCCAGCCCTTGGGCCTTTTTTGTTGCTCTCCCTTTAAGACCATCCCATCCCAATTTACTCAGGAGTGTTTGATGAGGCTCTTCGCCAATAGAGGTATGAAAAATCTCAGGATCTAGTGAGGATCAGGTGACTTCCAAGGAATCCCAAAAGGTCCTGGGGACAGATCCCCTCAGTCAAAGCCCACTGGGCTTCCTTCTGCCCCGATAGTTGTGCAGAAGGGGGTGGGTGCCCCCTGTGCCGTGTACCTAGGAAGAGGTGAGGGTGGCGGGTGGCTGGGTCCCATTCAGAGGCAGTGACAGTGGCTCTGCTCCCGCGGGGGTCTCTTTTGGGGCATTTAGGGCAAGTCCAGCCAAACCACTTTCCCCTGAATTTCCTTCTCCAGTTCCCGCTTTTCCCTGTCCTCGGATTTTTCCCCCTTCCCTTTTGTGTTTCTTTTTGAGCCCTGGGAATGCCCCACCCCCCCCCCCCCTTGTCTCTCTCCGCTGTGGCTGCCGTACTGACGTGCCTGGTCTGCCAACACAGGCTCTTCCCCCACCATTCCTCTTGCACTGACACAAGAGGAAGGCCTGGTTTAATTCGCTGGATTGGGCTTCGAATCCTGGGGCTGGTCTGTGTTTTTGTGCGCCTCATTGTGCTTGAGAGTGATGTTAATTCTGCAGCGGCTGGTTTGGCTTGGATTCCAAATCACCGGGCAAGGGAAGCATATTAACTTTTCAGCCCCAGTTGCATGATGGGAATGAGCTGGCATGGGCTCACTGCACTGTTTAACCGACTCTGTCTTTCTTCCCCCACCCACCCCACCCTTCCTCTCCCCTCTGGATTTCATGTCTCCCACCCCTTGTGTGTCTGTTTCTCTCCACTGGCTTCTGTGGCACCTCCCACCATTCCTGGCTCCTGGTCTCTCCTCCTCCTCCTCCTCCCCTCTTCCTCCTCCCATCCTCCTCCTCCTCTTCCTCCTTCTCGCCCTCCGTACACAACACGAGACAGTTCTGACGCTGTCTGCTCCCCCCATAGTGCCAGGCTTCTGTTGTACTGTTGGGGTGGACTGGAAGTCTCTCACCACTCCGGCCTGTCTTCCCCTGACCACGGATTACTTCCCGGACCGCCAGAGCCTGCGGAACGACTACACCGAGGGCTGCTACGATCTCCTTCCTGAAGCGGACCTGGAGAGGTGCGTCTGCCTGGGGATCCACTGGCTCTCGGGTGACCAAGTCACACACCGGCTGTTGCCTGAGCCCCACCGAGCGTGGCTAGGAGGAGAAGCGCCTAGTGTTGTCCTCTCTGCTCTGGCCTGACCGCAGGGGCCACTGGTCAGCTTGTCCTTGCAAGGAAAGTGATGGCTCTTTTTCTCCCACTCAGGCTGAATGAGCTGCAGAGAGGAGCCAGGCTGGGCCTGGCTTTTGACGCAGCCATTCAGAAAAGCTGCATGCCGTCGACTGAGCTCCCTGGGGTATTCATTCAGGCAAGGGGCTCATTTCAGTCCTGTTTCGCCAGTCTCTCTCACTTGCTTAAACCTATCCTCACCCTGCCCTTACCTGGGACACCCCTGGTTGTAGCTTTTGTGTTTCTGAATTTGGAGCTTTCAGTTCCAGCAACAGCACCTCTGCAGTGCCCAGGCACGGACGTTTGTGGTGTCCTCTTCCTCCTCCTCTTTCCTTGGCTGGGCTTGTGGGTGATCAGTGCTTCTTGGGGTGCCACACAGACTCATTTTGTGTGGCACTTGATAAAACAGCCTTGAGTCCCAAATGACTTCCCTTGATCAGAAGCCCAGGCTCTTCCTACTCAACAATATTTCTGGGAAGGAGGGGAGCAATCTTAGGGGCCACTGATTTGCCGGTGCACCCAGTCGTGGTGAGGGAGCACTTGAGCTGAGTGAAAGTGTGGAGTGTAGCACCCTCCAGTCGTTGAGCAAGGGGCACGCCCAAGAGTGGCACCAGCCAGTCTTAAAGGCACCTGAAAGGAGGAGAACCCAAGCCCATAGAGGTGGCTGCTGGAGCTTTGATTCATTCATTCATTTGATTATAGATCCACCCATCTCACGTTTCTGACTCTAGGTGAGAAATAAAATAGATAAATACATAATATAAAGAATAAAGCTCACAGCAGCCTGGCATCATCCAAACAACAATCGACACAGAGAATATATGTCATGATGGTTATAAGTCAAGACACAGCACCATTTTAGGATTTTTTGACAGTGGTCATTATGCAAACACTGCAGTCATTAAGTGAACCCAATTTTCTATAATAGTCATTTTTTGCCAGAAACCAGGCCAAATTCCTGCAAAAATCATCACCATGACTGATCATAATTCAAGGACTACCTGTAGAGGCATCTCTGGGAGCTCTCCCACTTTTTGGTTCCCCTGAGGTCTTGGGAGCAGACCAGGCAGGGTGTCCTGGCCTTGAGCAGGGCCTGTGGCTGAAACTGTTGGGGCCTGATTCTTGGGGTCCCAGCGCCCCTTATTCCTGGCCTCCTCTGGGGAAGAGGGAGTAGTGGATGGGGAGGGTCCCCTGTGTTGTATTGCCTGCCTGTGATGCCCCTCCCCCCTTTCTTCCTCAGGAGGGACGAGGAAGGCCTGCTGATGACCGCCCAGCAGGTCTTTGAGGAATTCATCTGCCAGCGTCTCATGCAGGGCTACCAACTCATTGTGCAGAGCAAGCCCCAGAAGCCAGCAGCAGTCCAGCCCCCCCTTAGCAGCAGCCCCCTGTACAGCAGAGGTGAGTCCCCACGTTGGGAGAGCCGTTTGGACATGTGCAGCCAAGGGCACCTGAACCAGGGAGAGGCAGAAGGTAACCAGCCATTGACCTGTCTGAGTGAGCATGATACACAATGGACCTGGTGAATTGTATGATGTGCCTGGTCTGATGAGATACACCCATCTGAGCTCACAGCTGCTCGGAAGGAAAAAGCACCCTGGGATGGCAAGGATCTACCATGGACCAGGTGAAGATCAAAGAATGATGGATGGTTAAAAGTTCCAAGAGTAGGCCATAGATTTTCCTGACCATGAACTACTCAGGAATAGAGAGACCCTTTCCAAGTTATAGCAACTGTCCATGTCTAGGTTGATGAAACCAGCCAGTCCAGGAGAAACAAGAAGGGAATAGGAAAAAAAGAGAAGCTCTCTGTGTAAGATGGGAGAACTGTGTGAGGTGTGTAAAAGAGTGTGTGCAAGTAAAGTGTAAGCCTTTCTCTGCCCTAGGTGTTCTGTTTGCTCCTCATACTTGCTACATCTCTCTGTCTCTGCTTTGATGGGAAATCTTTCTAGATAGAATCAAGCTTCTGCAAAGCAACACAGGGAAATCATGTGATAGCTAATTTCCATGCCTTCTCTGCTTACATTTCTTGGGGAAATTATCTGCATGTCTAATTCTTCTTTTTTTTTCTCCACCCAGGTCTTGTGTCACGCAATCGACCCGAGGAGGATGACCAGTACTGGCTGAGCATGGGCCGGACCTTCCATAAAGTGACCCTGAAGGACAAAATCATCACGGTCACCCGGTATCTGCCAAAGTGAGTGTCTGTTCCTGTGTCCACTCTTGGAGGAGGAAATGGGAGTCACTGGAAGTCTTGCAGGGTCTTTAGGGCAGGGCCTCCATTCTTGGCAATTTGAAGGCTTGTGGACTTCCAGCATGGCTGACTGAGGAATTCTAGGAGTTGAAGTCCACAAGTCTCAAAATTGCCAAAGTTGGAGACTCCTGCTATAGAGCATTGGAAAAGAATCCTGAAAGCTTGTCAAAGCCCTTTGCTTCACCCTAACACAGGCTACACATCTGGTAGCGGCTTTATATTCCCCGGGGAAATCAGCGGGCCATTCCTAATTAGCAAGGGTCATCAGGTTTCACTGTCTTGTGCCTGAGAGACACAAGGGAGGCGAGAGTCATTCATCAACCACTTTCATGTTAAGAGAAAAGACCTTCCCCCGTGGCATCTGACTTGAAAAGCCTTGCTTGGATATTTTTGTTCCTTTTAGGTACCCGTATGAATCTGCCCAGATCAATTACACTTACAGTCTGTGTCCTTCCCACTCAGACTCAGAGTTTGTCTCTTGCTGGGTGGAGTTCTCCCACGAGAGGTTAGAGGAATATAAATGGAATTATCTGGATCAGTACATCTGTTCGGCTGGTTCAGAAGATTTCAGGTAAGCTGAGGGCCTTGGTTCTCCCAACTCCTTATAAATAGGTGGTAAGTGAGCACCTGGTCCTTTAAAAGGATGCCCTTGTGAGGAGTCCCAAAGGCAGGACGGCCAGTCTAGGTGAGCTAATTCTGGTTTATTGTAAGGCTCGCTGACTGAAACTTGCAACTCTGAAGCCACTTCTAACTACTTGATCCCTTCATGCAAGTCCTTTGTAAGTTTCTTTCTCTGTCTGTTAAGCCACTGAGGCTCCTGGCTCTCTTGCCTGGTTGCTTCATGGACAGCTTCTTTTCCCCTCATCCCCCAAGGTCATCCATACAGTCCATTACAGAATGTTAGGGAGAAATAAGTTTTTTGCTCATCTTTCTTGCATTTCACAGAGAATTTGGAATTAATAATAATCACAGCTGCATCAGCAATGTGCATTCTCCATTAGCCCAAATTTGAAGGGTCCCATAGTCTCAGCTAGAGGGAAAAGGGCTCTGTTTTGAGTATCAGTCCCCAGATTCTGACACAGGGAAGTGACATCTCCAAATCAGGGGAGAACCCCTGCAGTGCAAGGGACAGCAATATTGGTACCAATAAAAGACAATATTTGTAGCTTGCTTGAAATGAGGCATCCTGGGTGCTCTCTGAGCTTGGGCGTTTTCTTGCAGATGTTTCATTACCCAAACTAGGTAACATCATCAGTACTAGTGATGCTAGCTAGTTAGTGCTAGTGATCAGAGCTAGTGCTAGCACTGATGATGTTAATTAGTTTGGGTAATGAAATGTCTGCAAGAAAACACCCAAGCTCAGAATGCCTCCTAGCAGTATTGGGCCAGGAGGACAGAGAATCTGACCTGGAGTAACACATTGCTGTTGCTCCTGGTTGTGCCAAAGGTTAGGGGAGAATGTAGAGAAGGGAGTTAAAAGAGGATGATGAAAAGCCATGGGGAATTAGAGGAGGGGGGCATCACTCTGCAGAAATGAGCCTGAAAGGCAGGGTCTGCCAGATCTTTCAACTAGTCTCTGTTGAGCTCTTCAGGATGAGCCAAAGTGTTCCAAAAGAAAAAGGGGCAGTTTGAACGTGTTCCAGTCTTGTGGAGAAAAAAACTGGAAGTCATTTCAGTATAAATGGGGTACAGTAAGAAAAGATGCTGTGGACCTTCTCATAGGCTTATTGCTGGCTTGGAGTCATGTGTGGGAAACCAGAGGCTGGAAGCCCAGATGCCCATCAACTCCCTGGAACTGGATTCACGGCCTTGGGAGGAAGGGCTCCAGGATGTTCCTTTGTTTTCCCCTGCAGTGATAAACGTGCTGCTGCAATAGATGCCAGGACTTGCCATCTCCAAATCCCTTTTTCATTGTTGTTGTTGTTATTATTATTATTATTATTATTATTATTATTATTATTAATGTGAATGAAGGCAAATATACAAGTCCCAGGATAATGTTGCAGGATCCAATCTGAGTCGGTCATCAGGGCCAAAGTTTTATTCTTCCAAGCTTTTGGGCTTGTGGTGGAACCCATCATTAGGGAAATTCTCTCTCTCCAAAATATCTGGAGAGAAATGTCTTCTATTCTAGAGAGAGAGACCTTTCCTGATGATGGGCTCCAGCATGAGCCCAAAAACTACTCTATTCCAGGGCAGTTAACTCTATTGAATTCTACTGTATAGGGCAACATTAATGCAATATCAGGGGTTTTCAATTCAATTGCATACAATGTGAAGGAGGTGTGTTTGTGTTTATTTTCATAGTCATAATGTACACTGAAGATGGCGTTTAATTTCGTTGTACGAGGTGCAGTGACAATAAGGTAAACTAAACTGAACTAAAGCTAAACTAAACCTGGAAGAAGAAACCTTTGGTTCCGGTGACTGAATCAGATTGAATCCTGCATTATTTTTTTAAATACGAATATGACTTTCTTGATCTGTATCGCTTAATATTTCAAGATATGGCATACATTTAATAAATGAGCCTCCTGGCAATTCAGCACTTGTACCTGTATCAAGTCAGGCCAGAAGGAAAACCCTGTTTTGGACACTTATACTTCCAGACAGCCCAGTAGCGAGTCCGTCCCTCCCTTTCTTCCAGGCTTTTAATGGTTAAACTGAAGGTTGCAGGGATGTATTTGTAAGAAAGAGAGAGAGAGGGAGGGAGGGAGGGAGGGAGGAGGGGAAAGTGTCTGATGACATCCTGTGAAAGCCCCATGGAGGAAACACTGGCTTGATCTCTGCCCCCTCGGCTGCTGCTTTCTCTCCACACAGCCTGATTGAGTCGCTCAAATTCTGGCGGACACGTTTCCTGCTCCTGCCGGCCTGCATCAGCGCCACCAAGCGCATCATGGAAGGCGAAGCCCACTGCGACATCTATGGCGGCAAGGCTCGCTCCGACGAAGAGGAGTGGCAGCTCTTGGACGGCTTCATTCGCTTTGTGGAAGGGCTGAACCGCATCCGCAGGCGGCACCGTTCAGACCGGATCATCCGGGTAAGTCGGGGCACCCAGTCTGGGAGCTTCAAGGGGATTTCCCACCCGACCTCTGGTTGCAGAACAGCATCCGGCTGGTACACCCTTGTAGGAGGAGCACAAGAGTGTCTCAGCCTCCTGACCAGTGGAGGGTCTTTTTTTAAAAAAAGGAGGATGAAGATCCCCACATGAACAAAGTAAGACTTTATTTACCTGTCAGATTTGTTTCCTGCTGAATCTTCCTGTGTCCCATCAGTTTACAACATGCTACAATACGATTTAAAAAATGTCCAATTCAGATGACCAGCATTGGAAGATTATGCAATGCCTTCATCTCTGCTTTCAAGAAAGTGATAGAACAAATTCTCTTGGGAGCTGTTTTTTCCTCATAGATAAGGATTTCTTTTGGCTCCGACCAAAAGAAATCCAGTTATTTATTAGGAGCTTCATGTCGGCACAGACCAAATGAAGCCAACTCTGACCTCACTTAATCCGCACTTTAGCTCTGACCCTGTTTCCCCCTCTCCCCAAGATGTGTCATCAGTCACATTCCCCAACGAGCCATTTTGCGGGTTGTAGAAGTCCCTCCGGCCATTGTGGGTCTCCTTGGAAATGACCTTGACGTTGCTGGCTGGCATGTGCTTTGCTTTGACCGAAATGCAAGTTCACGATGCAGCTGCGAGGTTCGATTCCCAATCCCCTTTGCCTATGTCAAACTGGAGAGCAGGTCAGGAATGCTTTGTGAGTTGACACCTGTAGCTTTCCTGTAACTCCAGTTCCCAGAATCCTTTGCGAAAATTCAAGGCTGTCCTAAAACTGACCTCCCCCCAAGGTCCCCATGAGCATCTCTTCTCTTTCCCTCTGCTGACTCTTTGCTGTCTTCCTCCTGTCCAGAAAGGGCCTGCAATGAAGGGCCTGCAGATCACCAGCCCCCTTCCTGCCCCCTCTCTGGAACCTCCGGGGCCGCCTCCACTGGCCAAGAAGGGGACCTCTGCGCTCTCGGCTCTCTTAGAGATGGAAGCCAGCCAAAGGTGAGTTCCTGGAGAAGCACACCTGCATGGAATTGTGCCACTCTCTCCATATGTACATCACGCATCCCAGTTTCTCAGTTTAGGAACCTGCATGCTTCAACTGGCACTGAAGTGGTTCGGCTGATTGATGACTTGGATCTCTTTGGAAGAACCTTTGAGTGCATAGGATCTACTTCATGTACGCACGCTTGATAACCCTTTCTGGAGTCTTCCACCCTTTTCATGCCTCGATACCCCACCAGTCAAATTTGGTGTCAAGGCTCCAACTAATGAACCCAAGCAAATCAGAACTCTGATACTAGGATCCTTCTCAACATTCTTCTTTACTGGGTACATCACATCGGCACAGCTTCAAAGGAAAACCAACTCTAAATCCCACGGTTTCAGTATAATTAAAAAAGGAAATAACCCCAACCCAAGTGTCACAGGTCACGTTGGCCAATTGGGTTTGTTGACGGGCTCTCCAGGCACTTCTTCCCCAACCTTATCCGTTGCCAGTAGAGAGACCTTAGTTCTCATGAGAAAGCTCTCCTGTGTCTAGTAAGGCATTCCAACCTCCTTCCCATTCTGTGTGGCAACTGAGGAACAGAAAGGTGGCTGCTGCCAGGTTCGGTTCGAAGTTGAAATCTGGATCATAGACAGCAAGGATCCACAGAGCCTTTGAGATCATCAAAGTGTGGACAACTATGGCCCCTTTACAACCTGTGAACTTAATTCCTGAGCCAGCTGATAACTCCCAGAATAAAGAGTAGTGACCAACACCTTGAAGGGAATCCAGAAACAAATTGTCAACCAGTGCAGCTCCTGCACTAGAAAAAGTGTAGAGAAGAGCAACCAAGATGGTGAGGGGACTGGAGACTAAGGCATATGAAGAACGGTTACAGGAACTGGGCTTGGCTAATCTAGTGAAGAGAAGGACCAGGAGAGACAGGATAGCAGCCTTCCAATATTTGAGGGCTGCCACAGAGAGGAGGGGTCAGGCTGTTTTCTAAAGCACCCGAAGGCCAGACAAGGAATAATGGATGGAAACTGAACAAGGAGAGATTTAACCTGGAAATAAGGAGAAATTTTCTAACATTGAGAACAATCAACCAATGGAGCAGAAATTGCCTTCGGAAGTTGTGGGAGCGCCATCACTTGAGACCTTCAAGAAGAAATTGGACTGCCATCAGTCAGAAATGGTCTCCCGCTTGGGTGGGGGATTGGACTAAATGACCTCTAAGGTCCCTTCCAACTCTGATTATCTGTTATCTGTTATCCTGCAACCACAGTGTTACATGTGTCACCCAAGGGGCCTCCAGAACTGTACACAGTGCTGAGTTCTATACCAGCTGTAGCTTCTGAATATTTTAAGGGTAACCCCAGGTAGAGTGCATTCCAGTAATCCAACCAAGAGGTGACCCAGGGCATAAGTGACTGCCCTTGAAATGCACATTTTTACTTTTGAAATAATCATATGTGTCCAATTTTGTATGAGACATTCATTTGTTTAATTAATTGATTTTGTTTGCCACCCATCTCATCACAAGAAGACTGAGTCTGGCTTACAATGTTAAAAAGAATAAAACAGTGCAAAAATATGTATTCAGGTAGTCCTCAACTTACGATCAAATTGAGCCCAGAATTTATGTTGCCAAGTGAGAAATGTGTGAGTTTTGCCCCATTTTACAACATTTCTGGCCACATTTGTCACTGCAGTTATTACCGTAAATTAGTTACATGATTGTTAAGTGAATCTGTCTTCCTCATTGACTTTGCTTGCCAAAAAGTTCTCAAAAAAATAATCACCTACCCTGGGGCACCCGTCATAAATATGAACCAGTTGTCAAGCATCCAAATATAAGACCATGAGGATACCGCAAGGATCATAAATGTGAAAAATGGTCATAAGTCACTTTTTTCAGTGCTGTTGTAACTTCGAATGGTCACTAAATGAACTGTTGTAAGTTGAGGACTGCCTGTACAATAAAAATAAAACAGGATAAAAACAGATTATCAACTATAACTAAAGCATGGAGAGGGAGGGAGTAGATGGGCAGGGGGGAGGTGGGATCTGTATTAATCTATCAACCACTTGCAGCATGATGCTTCCCCATTGGCGCCCCCACAGGTGGGGGGCATTCTGGGCAGTCCTGCGTGTGCACCTCTGTGGGTTCCTTGCCTAGTATCAAAACCTCCGATAGAAGCTGTGATGACCTGAGGCATGGCACAAAGGCAACATAGATAACTAAGAAAAGTCCCTTTAATACCTCCAACTTTGCCCCCAATGTCCCGTTACCTTTGGCTGGAGAAAAAAACTCTCCCAAGAACAGTCTTTTAAGTGGAGGAAATTCAGTCCGAAAACAAAGTACATATAAACTGTAAATAAAAATCCATGCAAACCACATTGCAGCAATTAACTGAACAGGGCAGGAGAAGGAATTGCAGACTTGAAAGCCCAGCAAAACACACACAGTTGGGAAGACGCCAGGAACCCAAATAAGCCTCGACAATAAAAGATAACTCACAATTTGCTTCCAACAAGTTGCTGTGCACAAACTCCCTTTTTAAACACTGTGTTCCCAGCTGCAGCTAATGAAGGGAATCAGGGCCCT
This sequence comes from Naja naja, assembly GCA_009733165.1. Lineage (NCBI taxonomy): Eukaryota > Metazoa > Chordata > Lepidosauria > Squamata > Elapidae > Naja > Naja naja. Next base: position 15,094,688 of record CM019165.1, read on the forward strand.
TTCCTCCCCCATAAGCCACGCAACTCACATTGCTCCCTTCTCCGTTCCTGCATGCCCTAGGATGAAGAGGGGGTGGGCCTGGGTCTTCCTCTGAATTCCCTCTGCCTTGCTCTACCTCTCCCCTGCTCTGCCCAGCCGGACTGTGCCTTTCCACAGCCAATGGAACCACACTCCCACTCCCTGTCAGCTGCTCAGCCTCCCCCTTGGAATCAGATTCTGACAGGGGCATGATAGGAGCTGGCATGGTCGTCCTGGCATGGAGGCCGGGCGTTTTCTTCTCCATGAAGGCCGAGAGATTTTTCATGGACCCCTCTCTCTCTTGTTTCTAGGATATTAGGGGAACAACAAGCCGCAGCCCTTGCTGGGAAGACCTCTGTCCAGCCAGCGGAGACTGGCAGCATTGCCATGACTCCCACCTACATGGACAGTCCGCGGAAGGTGAGGGCAGAAGCTTCAACACAATGACACGCTCCTGTATAGGGCTCCGTGCACATGGCTTGCATGCGCTCTCCGTTAACCACTGACAGGGTCACCAATGTGAAATAAGGGATGAGTCTTGACACCAGACCAGGTGGACAAGGTATATGTGAGAGAGGTCGTATGCTGGCTGGGGAATGCTCGGCATTAAAAGTCCACCCATCTTAAAGTGAGAAACACTGAGCTTCACAGTTAGCAAGTCTTTTATTTTTGGGAGGTCTTCTGGGACAGTGTTGAACTGAGGTCCTTGCATTCTTCTAAGGTGAAAATGAGGTGTGTGTGAGTGTTGAAATGCTTGACCCACAGGGCAGCTCTTGCATCGCACGCCTGTTTTGATCATTTTGGATCACCAGCGGGTGCTCAGGCCCAGGTGCAAGATGCTTGTCCTAGTAATGCCTCCCTTTGGCACTTCAAAATGCAACCCTGGTATTCCGGTCCCTCCTGGTTGGGTTCAGGCTTGGGGTGAATGCTGGTTCAGCCAGGGCATTGCAACCTCCAGGCTTACTTCCAGTGCTTGAAATGTGGCGTGGCTGGCCAGCTGCAGGCTGCATTCTGCAAAACATCTGCTTTTCCACCTGCTTTGAATGTCACAGTCATTCAGCGAAACTCTCTTGGGCACTAAGTGAAACCCCGGAAAGGTTCCTGCCTCCCTGAGACAGTCAGAGCCAGAGGGCGTTTCAAGAGGCTGGACTTTGAATGGTATGGCAGGGCCAGCACTTCCATTTCTGCTCTGACACAGGCTTGGCTTTCAGCTTGTCATCCCCATTGGACCCTCATCTACCAGAGATGGCTTAATTTGAATTCCTGAATGATCATCGTCATCACCATCATCATCCCAGCCATTGTCTACCCACTGCAGGATGAAGGTCTCTTCTGCATGTTTCCAACCAATATGGTCCTGAGCTTTTGTTTGCCAGTTGGGGTCACCATACTTGCTGATGTCCTCGATCCATCCTGTTGTTGGTCTCTTTCGTGGACACTTTTGATCAAGTGAGATCCATTCTATGACTGCCTTGGTCCACCTACCCTCAGTTCTTTTTGCTATGTGACCAGCCCGTTTCCATTTCAATTCTTTGACTCTCTTGATGATCTCATGCACTTTAGTCTGTTCTCTAATCCATGTGCAGGTCTTTCTGTCCTGTTTTGTATTGCTGAGCATGGATCTTTCCACGGCTCTTTGTGCCACTTGTAGCTTTTGTATGGATTGTGAGGTTAGTGTCCATGTTTCACCAGCATATGTTAGAGCAGGTAGCACACTCTGATCGAAAACTTTTCAGGCATAGAGAGAGGGAGGTAGTTCTTGAAAATTACGTTTAGTTTGCCAAATGCCTGCCAATCACATTTAACACGCCGTTCAATTTCCTTTATTGTATCACCTTCCATTGAGATCTGTTGACCAAAGTATATGTCTAGTTCTTCTCCAGATATAATTTCTTTTCTTTCTTTGATGAATTTATTAAACATAACCTGGCTGTTTGTCAGGTTTTATTTTTCAGCTGAATGGTTGTCCCGCTTTGTGCAGTTCTTCTATGTGTCTTTGTAGCTCTTCTGGGTCTTATGAGAAGAGAACAACATCATCTGCAAACATCATCGGATTTAAATAGCCGCCATAGATTTTTATTCCATCTTTTGCCCAGTCTAGTTTGCGAAATACTTCTTCAAGGCAGGCTGAGAAAAGGATAGGTGATATTGTATTGCCTTGTCATATACCTCATTCTATGTTGATTTCTACTTTAAGATCTTTAAGGCAAATTGTCACCATTGTTTTTTCATATATTGATTATAGTAAGTTAATGTAAACAGTGTCTGCGCCTTGATGGAGCAATGCATTAATTATTGCTTGCTGGAATGCTGAGTCAAATGCCTTTTTGTAGTTAGTGAAAGCCATGCATAGAGGCCTGGTGTACTTTCCATGATTTGCTAAACAACCTGGATGTGATGTGTTGGGCTGTAGCCACTTCTGAACCCTGCCTGCTCCTTGTGGCTGTGCATCATTTAATGTTCTCAATATTCTTTTAACTATTATTATCTTGGTGAAAACCTTGTAGATGACTGAAAGAAGGCTTTTATTGGGTGATAGTTTTTTAAATCATCTTGGGTCCCTTTCTTGTGTAAAAAATCACTTCAGTGTTTTTCCATGTATCGGGTATTTTTTCTTCTCTGAGGCATCTCAAGTATAGTTTTGCTAGTATTCTTTGTGAACTGTGACCACCGGATTTCAGCATTTCAACCATAACATGGACATTTCCTGAAACTTTTCCATTTTTCATTTATTTTATGGCACGATACTTCCTCCACTAGGATATCCGGCATTTCCTCTTTTGTGTGTGCTATTATTTTTGTGTGATCTTGATCTTTGTACAGCTCAGAATAGAATTTTCCAATTATTTCTAACATTTCCTGTCTTGTTCTACACACAGAGCCATCTTCACGTTTTAATGCAAAAAAAATTCTTGTATTTATAAGCTTGCATTTTGCGCCCTCAATCCCTTTGTTTTCTTCAGTTGCCTTTTTCTTCTTGGATAATATTATGGTCTTGCAAAATTCAATGTATTCCAGTTTATTAGTGAAACTTCCGGTATTCTTCATTGTCTGAAATGAATAGTTTCATCAGAGATTTTTGACTGTACAAAGTATTTTTCCAATGGTGCTATAGATGTAGCAGATTTAAGGATGTTTTTGACTATTTGTCCATTTTGGTTGGTAATCTCTTCCAAATCTTGCAATAGAGCGAAGTGATTTGATAGATTAATCTCAAAATAGCTGTTTTCCCCTAACACCTTATCACTCTTTCGTTTTGTTTTTTTCTGACATCTTTATCATTTTCATACATTCTTTTGGACAATCTATCTTCACTTCTGGTCGTACCATTCTTTGGTCACTTCCAACTTTAAAACAATTGATAACAGTACAATTACAGAATATGGTTTTAATCACTTGACATAATGTAGTTGATTTTATTTGTGTACCCAGATGGACTCTTCCATGTCCACTTTCTACTATCTTTTTTCCTGTAAAAGGAGTTCATGATGCAAAGTTCCTGTCTTTCAGCAAAATCTACTAGTCTGTCTCCTCCATTATCTCGTTGATAACTTCAGTCGCTTTTTCTCCTGATACTGTTTTTCCTATTCCTGCATTAAAGTCACCCATTGGTATTTTGTTTCGGCATTGTTCTTTGTCTTGAAGGCAAGACATATTATCATAAAACTCTTCCACCTCATCATCATTATAGCTTATTGTTGGCGCATAATCTTGGATGATTGGAAGCCTGTATTGTTTATTCAGTGGAATGATGCATTGGGCTACTCTGTCTGATAGACTTTCAAATTTTACTTTCAGAGTCTTTCAGCTTTTGTTGGTGAGAAAACCAACTCCGCCACATTGTCCATCTTCAGTATCTCTAGTGTAGAGTAAATGCCCAGACCTATCAAATTCAACTCAATTTTCACCTTTTCATCGTATTTCACACAATCCAGTGATATCCCAATGCATTTTGTTGAGTTCAATCAGAAGTTCTCCTAGTTGAGCATCGGTTTCCATTGTTTGAATTTGACCGTTCCTATAAAGTCCAAAGGCAGCCTGCTTTAACCCGGTGATTCTTAGCACCCTCTGCCTTTCTGCAGGTCTTTCCACTGCCGTGAGTGGAAAGACCTCTAGGGTCTCTGGGGAATGAGGGCCGTTTTTGAGGTTGTATTGGCATGTGGAAGGAATAGCCAATAATCTGCCACGCTGACAGATGTGATCGGCATTAACCCATGCAGTTAATGTTGACAGATGTGATCGGCATTAATCTGAGGTAAAAACATATGCAATCACTTTATAGGTTTTTAAATCTTTGACTGGAAGCCGCCCAGAATTGGCTAAAAGATGGGCAACTATATAAAAGTTTTAAACAAAGAAATAACTAAATGCAAGCAAATGGTAGCCTGAAAGAGATGCATGAAAGGCTTGCCTGCCTTTCTCTGCGCCTGCTGCTTCAGTGTTTCAGCCACAGGAGTCCAGAGCATCGGCAACCCAAACAAATGCAAAATGCGGAAGAGACCACATCTGATCCAGCTTCTCAGGGCAGCCTGGGTGGGAGCAGAAGCCCCGGCTCTCCTTCATGCATGCACTGAATGCTTCCTCCTTTCACCTCATGCTCCCCCACGCCTGCCTGCTGTGGTTTTCATGCCCTGTTACCCTTCCACTTGGAGTGACAGATCTGCACAACGTGTCTCTCTCCCCTTGCCCCTTTGCTTCTGTTGCTGCCTTTGCTGTTTCCGGTTCTTCAGGATGGGACCTTCTTTATGGAGTTTGTTCGAAGTCCCCGCGCAGCACCTCTCTTCCACACACAGGTCAGTTTTTGGCAGGTCGAGTGCTCTTTGTGGCAATGCTACACAATGTACTTGGGGTCCACATTCCTCCCTGTGGAAGGCTGAGTCTATCAGCCTTTCCAGGAAGACCAACAAGAAACACGACCAGAGGAACCATTTCTGCTTTATTGTAAAGCTACGTTAATAGAATCTTGCAAGCCTGAAAGTACAAATCTCTCAATATCAGCAAGAAACTTTGGGCAGTCCCTTTCTCCATCCATTTTGCAGCTGAGGGCTGTTTCCTCTCTTGTCTGATTGTTCCCTCAGCAAAATCTCATCACCCTGTTTTTCATTGTCTTTCCCACATACCATTACAGAGTCTGCATGAGTTACAAGGATGGGGTTTGGTTGAAGAGAAGAATGCTTTTTGCCTGCCCCTTTTTGGTGCCCTTTCTGTTCCTGGACTGTTCGTTTTCCTTAGAAAGCAACCAAGCCAAAAGCTCTTGGCCCTTTTTCCTGTAGAGACAGGAGAAAAGTCTATGGGAGCTGGACCCCCCGCTGCCTTCAGCGCCCTGCCTAGTTAGTGCAAAGGAATGGAGGTGGTTTACAAGTTCTTGGCAACTGGATGTATGGTGGGCTTGATGTTTGAAAGACCTGAATTCCCCATCAGAGCAAAAGGAGCTTACACATAACAAACCCCATTTTCTCACTATAGCCTGGCCAGAATGACAGTGTGCTGACCTGGCTCCCAAACACGACAAACGCTCTGTAATTAACTAAATGGTTCCCTTATTAGGAGCGCCAGCAGCCCCAGCAAAAAGTCTCTCCCTCTCTCACAGCAGGCTAACAAGTCTGTCCAGCAGGAAGATGGATAGTTGTCTGCCACAGCTATTCATCTCTGCCCCCTGCGTTTTATCCCCAGAGCTAGGGTGGGGCTTCGCTAGCAGCAATGGCTCTTCTATCCCAAGGACCGGCCCATAGATTTCCACTGCTCTCCTCTCCTCTGCCTTCTGCCTATCCACGTGTGAGGCATTGAACCCAGCTGTTCCTCCTCTTCCTCATCAGCCACCTCTAGACCTGGAAGCTGTTGACTCTCCATTTGAGGGCTGATGGACAGCCAGGCTCCCCCTCCGTCTCTATCTCTGACAGTGCCATTCCCCCCTCGGAGCTCTCAGGTTGCCCTGATGCTGGCCCTGACTCCCATGCTGCCTCATCTGATTTGGCTGTCAGAGGGGCCGGCGGCCAGTAGGCCACAACAGACAGCGTGGCTGTGCTACTGACCGGACTGAGTGCTGCAGGCTATTGTTGTGTCAAAGGACTGTCAATTAAAGAGGTCCGTGGGTGGTGCTCTCTGCTCCAGATCTTGTGGATCTTGTGCCCCAGTTGGCTTGCACTGCTGTCTGAGGTTTAGCTGGGCAGATCCAGGTCCAGGTGGAGCCTTCCCTGAGAGTGAGGGTGCTGGCAGAGGAGGAAGGTTGCCCCTGAACACACCACAGCTGTATTTCTCAACCAGCAATTTGAAGATGTGTTGACTTTAACATGGGGAATTTTGGGAGTTGAAGTCCACACATCTTCAATTTGCCATGGTTGAGGAAACTTTGCTCCAGAACCAGTTCACATTAGTTGTGCTGTTTCTCATTCTGCAGAGGAGGACTGGATGGGGGCCACAATGAAATGATTGCAGTGAATTCAGGACAGAGCCATCTCTGATTGCAAAAGAAACCTGCTGACCCTCTGCTTCACACGAGTGGGGAACCTTTTACCAGCAGGCTTCTCTGAAAGGCACCTGACACCAGGAAAGAATCGAAGCCATGCTTCCCTGGCTCCCCTTTCAACGCTTTGCATGTTACTTGATAGAAAGGCAAAAATAGAAAATAGAACAGGGTGGCTAAGATTTCTTTTCAGGGGACGCGGTGGCTCAGTGGCTAAGATGCTGAGCTTGTTGATCAGAAAGGTCGGCAGTTCGGCAGTTCGAATCCCTACCACCACATAATGGAGTGAGCTCCCGTTACTTGTCCTAGCTTCTGCCAACCTAGCAGTTCGAAAGCACATAAAAATGCAAGTAGAAAAATAGGGACCACTTTGGTGGGAAGGTAACAGCGCTCCGTGCGCCTTCGGCATTTAGTCATGGCAGCCACCTGACCACGGAGACATCTTCGGACAGCGCTGACTCCTCGGCTTTGTAACGGAGATGACACCGCTCCCTAGAGCTGGAAACGACAAGCACAGATGTGCGAGGGGAACCCTTACCTAAGATTTCTTTTATGGGCAAGAAAGTAAATTGTACTTGGAGCAGTTTCTCCCTGGCATAAATTAGGATTGCTTCTAACTAAACCAGGACAAGTCAATAGTTTGTGGAAGATTTAGGAACTGCCAAAGGAATTAACCATTTCCAGTAAAAGAGGAAAAGATTCCTCAGTATTAATTCATAGATGCTGGAATCTTCTTTTTCTTAGCACAGAATTGGCAGTGGGAGATGTTACCGTTGATGGGTGGCTGTTTTTCATGGGTTCTTCCTCCAGATGTTGCTTAGGGCAAATGGAAGTTGGCCTTTCTGAGGCCTGATCGTTCTAGAAGATTGTGATCATCTTTTGTTCTTTGGGTGGAGTTGCTGTCAGGGCTGCAAGACTATCCATTTCTCAGGCTAAAATCATTTCATAGCCTTTGATGTAGTTCTTGAAACCCAAAGAGAATGGTCCTCATCCAGAGGCCATTTTCAGAATAAGTTGAGGTGCCTTCCCACCCTCACATTCCCTTAATGAACTGGGAACAGGATGTCATGCCCTTGTTAGAGTCGGACTCTGAGGGAGAGGAGGAACAGCCGACAGAGAGTGGAGGTGTGGAGGAGGCTGGGGAAGGGCAGAGGTCAGCTGGGCAGTCAGAGGAAGAACCAGGCCCATCCCCTCTTCATCCTAGGACATGCAGGGAGGAATGGAGAAGGAAACAACTTGGCTTACGAGAGAGGAAGCAGCCATGATCCCCCTCATTGGTTGCAGCTGGGGAGAATAGTATATAAGAGAGACGGTTAAAACACAGTGTTGCCAGAAGCAAAGCATGTTTTATTTTGGGCTGAAGTTATCTTGGTTGGCGTCCTTCCAACAGACTGTGCCTTGTTATCTCCTTGAAGTTGGTAATTACTTATCCTGGTCCATTGTGGAATTTCTTCATTGTAGTTTGTTTTGGTTTTTTATTTCACCTCTATCTGCTCATTAAGTTCGGACTGTATTGCTTTCTTTTGAAGACTATTTTTGAATAAGTTGTATCTCCAACTGAGAATTATTGAACAGTGGGGCCAAGCTGGAGGCATTAAAGGACATTTATTTACGTTTTGGATTTTGTTACATTTGTGTTACACTCTGGGTCATCACAGGAATGACCCGGAATCACATTTGCCACACGAGGCTCAGTGGCATAGCAGAGACCTCACTGCGAGGTCCTGTCCCAGGTAAATCGTGGAAGGCAAGCAGGTAGAACCTGTGGTTCTTGAACCTGTGGTGGAGAGAATAGTCCTGCACTTTTTTGTGTCAGAGGAGTAAACTCCTTCCCATGCCCATGCAAGAACACTTTCTGTTGAATTGGCCTTTGACCCAAGTCCATCCATCTCCTATCTGCAGCTTGAAGAAGTTGCTCTCCCTGGCCTTCCCTGTGTCAGCAAACCTCCACTCCAATCAGTAACTCCGAGACAAGCATAACCTCAAAAGTACCTTTATTAGAATAGCACCTGGCACATCTGTGGAATCTCAAAACTAAAAGTTTCCCGGACTTCCCACAATGCCCCAAACTACAATCCATCCCCTTTTTTCCCATCATCACATCACATGGGCCAATCATTATCCATCCCAGTATAAGATCCTTTTTCTCTGCTGCGCCACACTTAATAACCTTGAACTAAGAAAAGAATTTTATTTTGTCTACTTAGAACTACTCAATTGAAATCACCCCCCCTCCCACTTTCTCAGGCTATGTGGCAGTGTGGAATATGGCTTCCAAAGCTGACACCCTGGTAGGGTTGCAGTGAGTTGGAGGGTCCCTCCTGCCCCTTGCAGTCTACGTCCTTCAAGACAGTCTCTCTCTCTCTCTCTCTGATCATCCAGTCCTTGGTCCCTAGTCAGCCTCTTTGGAAACACCAGGTTATTCATGGGAGAGATGGAAACTTGAACAAATGGCAGGGCTCTTTGCGCTCCAGATCTGGGCGTGGGAAGGAAATTCCAGGCCACCCAGATTATTATGTTACTTGTCTTAACTAGTTCTGAGCATCCCACCAATTCTCATTTTCAGCACCATGATGGATGTTTTTTCATTACTGAATCATTGTGATACTTCTGAGTATTAGCCTGAAACTTCCAAGTCTTACACTTAGGGCCAGCTCAAAGTTCCTCTGTGCACCTGCAGGGATTTTTCAGGTGTTTTCAGGCTGATGACCTCCATGGAGGCCACTGCTTCCCTTCCCCCAGGTCTCTGTCGATCAGTCTGTCCCAGGAACCCTGGAAGGCAGCACTGCTACCAACACCGCCCAACCTGTAGACCGTAGCAGTGTTCAGGCCAGCTCTCTCCATGGAGGGGACCAGACCTCGGCCACCTCTGGTCCTGTGGAAAACAGGTAAGAAGCACCAGGTGGGGCTTTCGCTGAAGTTGAAGTAATAACGTAATCAAGGAAGAGTTCATGTGAACTGGAGTAGGAGTTCTGTCCTTAAGACGACATGCCCTGCCTTTGTGACCGTCCTGAAACCACTTTCCCTTGAGCCTCAGTGGCGCAGTGATTAGAGGGCAGTACTGCAGGCTACTTCTGCTGACTGCCGGCTGCCTGCAATTTGGCAGATCAAATCCCACCAGGCTGAAGGTTGACTCAGCTTTCTGTCCTTCCGAGGTGGGTAAAATGAGGACCCAGATTGTTGGGGGCAAGAGGCTGACTCTGTAAACTGCTTAGAGAGGGCTGTGAAAACACTATAAAGTGGTATATTAGTCTAAGTGCTATTGCTATTCCCAGCTGAGGGTGTGTTTTCTTTCACTTCTGCAGCTCCCAGCCATCTTCCGCCAGTTCCCTGACGTCTTCATCTACTTTGTTGGAAATCCTTGAAGCGATGAAGCATCCCACGTAGGTTTCTTCAGCTCCCTTGCCTCTTGGCAACCCTTTTCTGGAAGAGAGGGTGGCAAGTGGAGTCCAGCCATTTCTCTCCTGGCGGGATCTCAAGGCCAGCGCAGGGGCTGGGGGGCAACGGGCAAAGGTTGGGGACAGGTGAGGAGACGCCCCTAACCTGGGCCTTGCTTGGCTCTCAGCACAGGGATACAGCTGCTCTCTGAGCAGAAAGGCCTCTCCCCATCCTGCTTCATCAGTGCAGAAGTCGTGCATTGGCTGGTGAACATGGTGGAAGGGGTGCAGACGCAGGCCATGGCCATCGACATCATGCAGGTGAGGAACTCTTTGCAGCCTGGATGGACTTCCTCCCTTCTGCCCTAAGGAAGGCTGGGCATCGCTTAAGGAGGCCAGTGGGGAGGGAGGGAGAGAGGATGGCTTCCTGGAAGGAACTTCAGCCTGTTCCTTGGTCCTGCAACAGGATCCGTTTCCTCCCTTGGGAATTCCAGCCGCTTCTCCCTGTAGTCTAAGCTGGAGATGAGCAGCTTCTGAAGGCAGCAGAACTCCTGGCTGGGGAGCAGGATTTTCTCCTCCTTTGCCTGCATGGCTACTGGCTGAAGCGGATCTTCGTTTCACTTTGTCTCCCTCTTACACTCTAGAAAATGCTGGAGGAGCAGCTGATAATCCACGCTTCCGGAGAGGCACTCCGCACCTTCATTTATGGGTTTTATTTCTACAAGATAGTGGAAGACAAGGAGCAAGAGCGAGGTCAGGTTCCAGGTGGTTTGGGGCAACCTGTGTCCCCTTGGCAGCCTCCGCCCTTGGCTGGCTAGCTCCTTGGAAGGCTAGTTTTTCATTCCTTTTCCACAGGCCTCTTCTGTGTCGGCCTGTGGAAAAGGAATGAAAACTCTTCCCTTGTATCAAACCACATTTCGGAGATGAAAAATAACACGTTGCATTGATCACGGCCTCTCCTCCTGCCCTTGCCCTCTCCTGCTCTGAAGGAGTCCCAGGAGGCACCTTTCACCATCTCTTGGGATAGAAGTTCCTGGATTGGGGAGGGGGACAGATGGCTCTAACCTCGAGAAACCCCTAGCTCACGGGTGGGCTGCTACTGGTTCACCCTGGTTCAGGCGAACCAGTAGCTCTGGCGATCTGTTGGCCGCACCCACCCACCCCTCCCCTAGTCTGTCTTCCATGTTTTGCAGCTCAGCTGATTTGCGTGGCACAGTGGATCAGCTGTTCTGCTCACTGGGGCTGCGGTAGGAGAGCTTTAGAGCTGAAAATGGGTGGTGTTCAAATGCTTCGCCTGCTCCCCAAACTGGTTGTTACACCAGCTGAATCCCACCACTGCCCCCGCCCTGCCCTCTTGGGCATTCCTCTGCCCAAGGGGCAAGAAGAGGCCAGATGTCCACCCACATGACTTCCCCCGATTCCCTCTTTAAGCAAGAGGCCCTGCTGGAGATGGCAGCCGAGACCGACTCCTGAGCAGGAAGAGGGGTCCTCCCCATCTCCTGTGGGCCGGGCATGGGGACCTTCCCCAGGCCCCGGGTAGCGTCGGCCACCCCAATGGAGCTTCTCTTCCCCTCTTCTTCCGCAGGGGGCATTCAGCAGCCGGCCCTGTGGCACACAGCAGCCAAGGACGAGTTCTCTGCCTTCCAGCGGAAGTGGTTTGAGGTGGCTTTTGTGGCAGAGGAGCTCCTTCATTCCGACATCCCGGCGTTCCTCCTGCCATGGCTGCCCAGCCGCCCGGCCTCCTATGCCAGCAGGCACAGCTCCTTCAGCCGCAGCTTTGGAGGACGGAGCCAGGCAGCAGCGTTACTGGGTAACACGGGTGTAGAGGGTGGCTGGGGGTTCTCAGTGGTCCCAGATGTGGGGTTTCTGTTCCTCCAAGCTAGGCGGGAGCTGGCCAGGAAGATGGGGGAGGAAGAGGAGGAGGAGGAGGAGGAGGGTGATCTGGAAATGTTGCATTGGCTCCCCTATTAGGCCCTTTAAGCCAGGGCTCTCCAGCCTTGGCAACTTTAAAGACTTGTGGACTTCAACTCCCAGAATTCAAGATCTGGGAGTTGAAGTCCATACAACTTAAAACTGCCAAAGTTGGAGATTCCTGCTTTCGACCACGATGGGCATTGCTGTTCCAAAATCATCTGAGAGCTAAATGGTAAGCGTGTAAAAATAATTCAAATGCTCTTTTAGTCAGGACTGATAATGCCACAATGGAATGCTCATTTTCTTATTCCACCTGGGTCGAGGTGCCTCAGGGGCACCCAAAGAAACAGGACTGCAGAGTCTTTGGAACAGCCAGTATGAAACTCCTACCATAATTGTTGGTCCTGCTCCCTCAGCTGCTTGCAGTAACGCAGGTGACCCAGGAAGTTATCAAATGCTTCCTGTCTCCCATTTGCTCTCCCTTCTTTCCTCCATTCCTTCCCTTGGGCTCCTCTCTGGGCAGCTGCCACGGTGCCAGAACAGCGGACGGTGACCCTGGACGTGGACATAAACAACCGCACGGACCGGCTGGAGTGGTGCAGCTGTTACTACCATGGCAACTTCTCCCTCAGTGCCGCCTTTGAGATCAAGCTGCACTGGATGGCAGTGACAGCAGCTGTTCTCTTTGAGATGGTGAGCAGACAGGCACCCTGGGGAGTCAGACCAGGCCTGCTGGTCTCCAAGGCCATGCCTAGCCATCGGTTGAACCCGGCCCCCCTAAAGGCATAAGGCTCCCATCGCCCTCCACTGTTTCCACAGGTCCAAGGCTGGCATCGCAAAGCCACTTCCTGTGGGTTCCTGCTGGTCCCCGTCCTGGAAGGGCCGTTTGCGCTGCCCAGTTACTTGTACGGAGACCCCCTTCGAGCCCAGCTTTTCATCCCACTCAGCACCAGCTGTCTGCTGAAAGAGGGCTGCGAGCACCTCTTCGATGGTGAGGAGGGAGGGAGGGGCGATTGGTTGCTTTCCACCAGCTTGCAGGTCATGCCAGGGGTGAGGATCTGCCCCAACGCCTCTCCCAAGGAACCAAAACTCTTGAAACCAGGCACATTCCAAAAGGAAACTTTTACTGAGTGGGTGGGGGAGGAAGGGAGGGAGAGGGAGAGAGGGAATGTGTGTGTGTGAGAGAGAGAGAGTCCCCTAATTGTCCCCTTCTACCCCAGCACCCCATCTCTAACCAATCATCTGCCGCAAAGGTGTTTTGACTTTGCCGAGGAGGCGTGGTGGAAAGATACCATCCTTGGGGCAATGCGGCCTTGAACACCCTGCGGGAACCAGTGGAGAGGAGTCGATAATAATAATAATAATTTATTAGACTTGTATGCCACCATCTCTCCCTAAGGACTCAGGGCGGCTCACAGTGTAAAAACGCAATACAATAAATTACTTTAAAAATAATTAAATACAAGCCCAATAATAAACTAAAACTAATTAAAAATTACCTTAAAAAGAATCCCCCCCCCCTTGGTTCAGTCCAGGCCGGCCTGCTGAAACAGCCAGGTCTTCAGGTCCTGGCAGAAGGAGCGGAGATCAGGGACCAAACGAAGGTCCAAGGGGAGCTGATTCCACAGGGCGGGTGCTCCCACAGAGAAGGCCCCACCCCTGGGCACCGCCAGCCGACAATGTCTGGCGAACGGTACCCCAAGGAGGCCCTGCCTGTGGGAGCGTACAGGGCAATCGGAATGTGATGCCGGCAGGAGACGTTCCCGCAAGTACCCTGGACCCAAGCCATGTAGGACTTTGTATGTCATCACTAGTACCTTGAATCTCAACCAGAGGGCAACCGGTCGCACAGAAGGGGTGTAACATGGGAGTATCAGGACACTCCCATCACAACCCGAACGGCCGCATTCTGCACCAGCTGCAACCTCCGGGTGATCTGCAAGGCATCTCGATGGAGATGAGGTGAACCTCCCGCCCACCCCTCAAGCTCCCAGTTACAGCAAAAGCATGTAAACTCTGCCTGATGCCTTCCAGAAATGGCAGCCTTCCCACAGGGACCTGACACAAGGACCTCTTATTCTCTTATCCCGGTGGCAACTCTGTTTAGTGGCAACTCTGTTTATTACATTTATATGCTGCCTATCTCACTATCAAGTGACAGTTACAATATCATAAAAGCAGAGGTAAAAACATGAAAAGTTAAATTAAGTTAAAAACAAGAACACAGCAGGAACACAGGTGGGATCTTCATCCTAGTCCACTAACCGTCCCCAATGAGGAGTGCCCCATCAGACCCCTGGCCAATCAGCAGTTCCCGCCTTCGTAATTGGGAGCTGAGCTCTTTCTCTACCTGAACCTACAAAGAGACTTGGATGGGTCCTCTTGGGAGGAGGAGATCTGGCAAAGAGAGGCAGGAGAGGGGGGTCCAGAGAAGGGCAGAGGGAAGGGAGCCACGAGGCCCAGCAACTCCTCCGCTAGTCCAGGGCAGGTGGTTCCAGTGGTGGCAGAGCAGAGTCTGGGCAGGGAAGGGCTCTGTCTACTGTCACTTGACCCTCCAAACTACACTGGGATGAGAGAGGCCAAGTCCCCCGGAGATTTGGGGAGAGGAGGTCAGGGCTGTCTTGGGACCAAACAAGGTAACACAGAAGCATTTCCCAGCTGCCGAGGTCTCCAGAAAGCTTCCCAGGATCCTGGCAGCCACCAGAACCTCCCTCCTGCTTCTCCTTGCAGGCTTTGAGCCAGAAACCTATTGGGACCGGATGCATCTTCTGCAGGAGGCCATTGCACACAGGTGAGCGGGGGAGGTGGGGGTGGAGTGGGTGTCGGAAGGCGCCGGAAGGAAGCTAGGAAGTGCGCAGTGCCTCCTCTGCAAGGCTGAGCTCTTGTTTTACTTTTCTTCCCTCTGCTCCTAATCCAAAGAAGGACCACAGCGTTGGATGGGCACATTTCAGTGGGGCCACGCCAGGCTCCTGTGGGACTCGCCCCTACATGACGTGCCTCTCCTTGCGTGCTCAACAAGAGCTGTGCTTTCTTCCCACCAGGTTTGGATTCGTACAGGATAAATACTCAGCCTCTGCCTTCAACTTCCCTGCAGAGAACAAGCCCCAGTATATCCACGTTACAGGTGAGCTCAGTTTCCCTTCAGGAGTGGAGGTGGCGGGCCCTGCATCGGCTTCTGGGCATCCAAAGAGGGTGGGGGCTGCAGTCCTTGTCTCTGGCAGTTCCAGGACCCCACCAGACAGCAAGGAAGCAAGACGAGCCTCCCTCCTGGGAGCTCACCTCTCTGGGTGCCCACGTGCCTCTGCCCTGCCCTTGCTGCTGCTGCTGCTGGGCACAGGAGGAAGAGGGCTGCTTGCCATGGCTTTCTGCTTCTGCTCTCGCTGCCCAGATGGCCCCACCCCAGCCTCTGGCTGGTTGATGGCCACTGCTAGTCCACAGGCCAGCCAGCTGCTGTGATGCTCCTTGCTTCCCAGTCTGCCCCTTGCCACGCTGCCAGTTGGTTCCTTTGTTTGTTTATGGAATTTATATTGCTGCCTATTCGCCCATGGCAACTCA
This sequence comes from Naja naja, assembly GCA_009733165.1. Classification (NCBI taxonomy): domain Eukaryota; kingdom Metazoa; phylum Chordata; class Lepidosauria; order Squamata; family Elapidae; genus Naja; species Naja naja. The sequence goes on from CM019165.1 coordinate 15,110,015, forward strand.
AGTCTGCTTACAGAACATTTAAAGCAATAAAAACTAATAAAAGAACTCATCTAATAAATTAATATACTAAAATCACTCCCCACCCCAATGACAGCACCTCTGGGTTCCCCAGGCCCACTGGCAGAACCAGATCTTCAGGGCCTTCCGGAAGAACGTTAAGAGGGGGGACCATTCTAATCTCCGGGCGGTTGATGTTCCAGAGAGAGGGGGCCACCACGGAGAAGGCCCTCCTTCTGGGCCCCACCAGGGGTATCTCCCTCGGGGATGGGACCCACAGCATCATTCCCTGCCTCCACACTTTCCCTTCAGAACTCCGCTTTGCTCAGGAGGAGCTCTTGGTTCCCAGCAGCACAGCTGTGGGTAAAACCAGAGAACTCTTGTCAAGTCCTGTTTCACAGTAGCAGCCCACCTTCTAGGACGGGTGGGGAACCTCGGCCCTTTTACGACTTGTGGACTTCATGCCGGCTCAGGGATTCTGGGAGTTGAAGTCCACATAAACAGGCCAAGGTTCCCCACTGCTGTTCTAGAAGAAGCCCCCCTCCGGTTGAGGTAGGCCCAGCGGACACGTCCCACGCAGGAAGCTCCTGTCCCCTGAAAGCCTTCCTCTCCCCACTCAGGCACGGTCTTCCTCCAGCTGCCGTACTCCAAGCGGAAGTTCTCCGGGCAGCAGCGCCGACGACGCAACTCCACCAGCTCCGCCAACCAGAACGTCTTCTGCGAGGAGCGCATTGGCTACAACTGGGCCTACAACACCATGCTGACCAAAACCTGGCGATCCAGTGCCACAGGCGACGAGAAGTTTGCTGACCGGCTGCTGAAAGACTTCACAGACTTCTGCTGCAACAAGGATGGTCGGCTCGCCTCCTTCTGGGCGGGCTGCCTGGAGAAGATGCACGCCAGCGCACCCTGAGGACCGGCTTCTGCAGGCCGCCGGGCAAAGCCAAACTCAGCCAGGAGTAGCCAAAGCCCTGTGGCAGGCTTGGCATCTGAGCGAGCAACCAGGACCTGCAAGGGTCAGGCTGAGAGGCAAAAAGATTTGAGGAAGCAAGAAATAGCGGACAGAAGCTTGTACTGGAAGGCTTCTGGCCTGCTCCAGGGTGGCAGATATATAAATATGTAAATATATACAGTATAAATATGGAATTTACAATTGAATCAATAGGAAAGGACATCCTTTCCCTTCTGTTCCTTGCATTTTGATAAGCCTGCAGCCTATTGCAAAGGTGGGTAATTAGGAGAAGAGCAAAACTGGCCACGACTGAAAAGATCCTGGTGGAAAGGGGGATTTTAAAGATGCTGGGTGGGAACAAGCCAGAAATGCAGAGCAAGGCGGAGTCTTCGGCTGGAAAGGATCAAGGAAGCAGGAAGGGGAAGAAAGATGGGATCCCTTGCCAGGTGAAGCCAGAGGGGGAGCAGAAGGAAGCATCCCTGGCATGTTTGGTCTGGTAGTTAAAGCACCAGGTTAGAAACCAGGAGCTGTGAGTTCAAGTCCTGCCTCAGGCAAGGAAACCAGCTGGGGGACTTTGAGCTAATCATAGACCAGCTTTAGGCATCAAAGCCGGCTGGGTGACCTTCGGCCAGTCTCAGCCCAGCCTACCTCACAGGGTTGTTGTGGAGAAGAGGAAGGAGTACTGATACGTTCTCCACCATGAGCTATTTCTAAAAGTTTAATAAAGGCGGACTATAAATAAAAGAAATGCATAATAAATAAACCTGGGCCCAAGTGGCTTCCCAAGGGAAGGGCGGGCCTTACTAGCTGCCTCCACATTCCTGCTGGTTCAAGAAGGGAGCAAGAGCTGCTCTTCTCCCCCCAGACTGAGCCCGTTTCCCGAGAAGCCATTCCAATGGGACAAGGATTTGCACGAAGGAGCGCTGGTGCACACCTTGCCAGGTGAATGAAACATCGGAGGCACTACAGGGACGGGGCAGAGCAAGGCTGTGTGGGCCAGAGGGAGGCAATGGAGCCAGGAGCCTGCATAGAGTTGGGGAATTTGGCCAAGGAGGCCGCCTGCTTATTTATTAAGTTTGTATGATGCCAATCTCTCTCTCTGGGCGGCTGCCTGGGCATCGGTGCAAGTGAAGGGGTGATTGGAGTGCAGCCTTCCTCCCCCCCGCAAAAACCCCCTGGCTTTACACACCCAGCATCAGTGGTGCCTTTTGGGTACTTGCTGGTGCTTCCAGCCATCAAGGGGTCTCGCTCTCGCTCTGTCTCTCGATCTGCCCCTGGCAACTAAAAGGACTTTTCTTCTTCCGTGGGGTCTGCAGTTCCACTTCCTGGCCCCGCACAGAATTACGCTTCCTTGGAGCTGGAGAGGAGGCTGAGGCTGCCACCAGACAGGTGGGGGCAGACGGGACCAAAAGCAGGAAGCTCTTGCAAAGATCCGCCGGGAGATCAGGCGGTTGAGCCGCGTCGTGAAGGGCAAACCTGAACCAGAGAAAGGAAGCCGGGCCTGGCATCGCGCCAGACGCCTCCCCAAGTCCCACCAGCGAGGCAAAAGGAGCCGCCCAGCTCGTGAAGCAACACAGCAAACTTGGGGGAGATAAAAGCGGGTCCCGGAGCCCCCCCCCTCCGCTCGGGGTCGCCTTCCCTTGCGCGCCCAGCCGAGGGGGGGCCGGGTAAGCGAGGCTCGGTCGCCGGGAGAAAGAGCAACCCTCCACCCATTGCAACCAGTAACGTTTGGCCGCCGCCTTCGGCCGGCCGCCCAGGCACGGAGTAGGGCAGAGCTTCGAGCACGGCAGCGGCGCCGGGGAGGCGGGCAGGAGCTGCGCGTGTCGGCAGGCGACGAAGGCCCGCGGGGCCCTTTTCCCGGCTGCGCCCCGTGTCCGGAGCGGCGCTTCCTAAAGCCTGGCGGCCGCTTCAACCAAAAAAAGCCGGCCTCTGCCGAAGGGCGAAGCGCTGGGAACGGGACGGCTTGGCTCGGGAGCGCCTCCAGGCCGCCCTGCCCAGCCCCGGGAGCCGCAGGGGGGCCCGCTCTCTGCTGCACCTCGGTCGGTAGGGGTCGCGCTCTGCCTACGCCGGGACCGCGGCGCTCCCTCCAGCCCCAGCACCACCACCACCCCCGGTTGCTTGGACGGGGCGGCTCCCGGGGCTTCGCGAAGATCTGGCGCGGGAGCAGCCCGGCGGCCCCGGGACTCTCTCCTTGCAGAAAAGGGGCTCGGCCGCAGCCCCGAACTCCACCGCCTCCCTGAATGGGGAGGGGGCAATCCGGCTTTCTTGCCCTGGGCACAGGGGACGAGCTGGGTGGGCGACTTCACCGCCTGTGGACTGGGCTATGCTGGCTCAGGAGTTCTGTAGGGTTGAAGCCCACAGGTGGTAAAGGTGCCCTGGTTGCCCACCCCCTGGGTTAGGGTGGCCCAGCTCCCCTGGAAGTGGCCTCTGCCAAAAACTGGACTCGCTCCTCCCAATTCCTCGCCTTTACTGGGGGAAGGATAGGGACCGCCTGGGCTGGGCCCTCCCCACCATGGTTGGGAGGATGCCAGGAACTCAGATAACCAAAGTCAATACAAGATAAACTCACATTTGTTCCCAGCAGGCTCCGCACTCAGCATGCATCTCTTTTAAATGCTCTTCCCAGGTGTGGCTAATGAAGGGAATCAGGGCCCTTTCCTCCCCCATAAGCCACACTGCTCTCTTTCCTCTCCTCGTGCCCTAGAATGAAGAGGGGGTGGGCCTAGAATGAAGAGGGGGTGGGTCTTCCTCTGAATTCCCTCTCCCTTGATCTACCTCTCTCCTGCTCTGCCCAGCCAGACTTTGCCCTTCCCCGGTTTCCTTCACAGCCAACGGAGCCACACTCCCACTCCCTGTCAGCTGTTTGTCTTCCTCCTCCAATTCAGACTCTGACAGGGCATGGCAGGCACAGTTTGGGGTAATAAACGTCTCCCATCACTTTCTGCTCTTTAGAGCAGGGTTCTCCAACATTGGCAACTTTAAGACTTATGGACTTCAACTTCCAGAATTCCTCAGCCAGCAAAGCCTTAGTCTTAAAGTGGCCAAGGTTGGAGACTCCTGCTTTAGAGAGATCTCTTCTTTGTCACAATCTAGATGTGCCTTATGTTTCTTCCCTTCCTTTTCCCAGTTTTTCTCCCAACGGCCCAGTTAGCATAGAACCTGGTCCAGAGCAGCCAAAGCGTGTCTGAGGCCCAGGTAAAGGCCAGTTACACAGAGTTCTCCTGGGGTTTGGCTGGATTATTGTTCCTTTTATGAAGACTCCTTTATAATAAGGACATCAATCTTAATGGCTTTCTAAAATGGTTCTATTTTAAGCAATGAGTTGAAAAAAAATGTTTTGAATTCCCTTGACTGAAAATCAAGCAGGTTCAGATTAGGGAGAAGACACCGCACAGTCCTCAGAAGAAAACTGAACCCTCATGTGGTCTGAGGGAGGGGAGCCACTTGGAGAACGTGCCAACCATAGAAGGATGAGAAAGGCAACCTGTCAGCAGATGCTTTGGTGATGGTGCTGCTGATGGAAGGAGGAGGAGGAAGAGGACAACCACAACAACTACCTCCTGGGAGAAGGTTTTCTGTGAGCCTTTCCTGCCTGTTGGACTTGTTCCCCAGGCCTCTGGCTTCAAGGAGCTAGGATTATGCCTTCCTTCCCTTAGAAAGACCATAGCAACCATTTGGTCAACTCATTCTCTTTCTGGGTCCCCCAAGGACCATGAAGAGTTTTAACATCATGGTAATAGAAAGGATGGACAAAATGAAAGTATTAAAAAATTATTAATTTGGAGGGGCAGCCTTTAAAAGATTGCCCTTCCTGGGTAATCTGATCACATGTGAAATTGATTCTTGTCTGAGAAAATGTGCTTGCTTTCATATTCTACTTCTTTTGATCCTCCAAGAGGAGAAGCACCAGACTTGGTCTTAAATCCTTGGAGGCATCTGCCCTCCCTCCAACTGGTACTGACTGGGAAGTCCAGGCGTAGCTCCATCATCATAACGAGCTGGTGGGAGAAGCCAGCCTTTGCTCTTGGCAGTAACAGAGGGATTGAGCATGCAGGGGCAGTGGTAGATGCCACAACAGTTGGAAAATAAAGAACAAGGGGCTGTTGTGAAGTTCTCGGGCCAGAAGAGCTGTAGAGGACAACAAAGCTGCATTTATCATGCATGGAAAAGTGTCTTCCTTTAGCACGTGGCTCAATTTGAAATGTCTGGATAAATGAATAATGTAATGATTATGTGCACTCTCTTTTAATAAAATATATTTTTCAACCCAGAAAATAGAAGCCTTTCTCCTCCATTTGCAGGACAATGTCCTTCTACCTCTGATCACAAGCAACCAAGCTGGTCCAGGTGAGCCAGCAGAGAGTTCACCTGCTTACTTTTCCAAAGGATGTGAAATTCCAGGTGTGGCTGGATTTGGCTTCCTTTGGGAGGAGTCACGGGAGACTGATGGCTATTGTGTAATCTTTGGATTTATATGTACACATACAGGCAGACAATATCACCAAAAGATGGCCAGTTTCCAAATTCTGAATTTAGTTTCCCTCATGATGGCATATTTAGATGGACACTTGTGGTTCATCTCTGCTCACAGCCTCCATGAAGATGTTGGCTTAACTGCTTCTGTGACAATATGTTGCTGTCTGGAAACGAAGGGAGAGCAGCTGCACCAACTCTGCCTGCTCCACCATTTACCACCAATCTTAGATCAGGGGGCTCTGCTCACAGTCACTCATGCCTTGGTCAACCCCAGCTGCAAAACTCTCTCTCTATAAAGCTGTCCTTGAAGCCCCAAGATTGGAGTGGCCACAGGTACATCTCTATTTGCCCAGGCAATATCCCTCTGCTTTAATTGCTCTTCTGGGTGCATTTGTTAGTTGCATCCAATGAGTTAACCCCACCCCCACTTCACCAGATGGGAAAAGTCCCTTTTATACTCCAGTGCCTGCTTTCTGGGCTTTCCCCAGATGCTTTGGGATTCCATGAGTGATCCATTTACTATCAACACCTGGGTGGCTTCCCTGCTCTGTGAAGGATCTCCTGGCAGCCCCATCTGACTTCGCAAGATCTACAGCTGGCTCCTCTGTTGGGACCCACACAGTGGGTGGGTGGGTGGCTTTGGCTCAGTTGCGGCAGTTGGTCCTAACGGGAGTCTCGGCATGGGAAAGTTTGTTTTGGTGAGCAGTTGCGGCTATTGAGATGGTTGTGGGCCCACCCCCCCCACAAAGTAGGACAACTCCCAAGTGGGGGGAGAGGAAAGAGATGAGTGCCCAGTTCACTTCCCAGATAAAGTGTGGCTTGAACAGCTGGCCAGGATTCTCAGTTGCAACTCCCTGCTAAGCCAGGGCTGCAAGGGGCTGGGAGCCCTCCTGAATTGGGGTCTTCCCCCGCATTCCTCAAGCCACCTTCCTCAGGTCCAGCCCCCTCCTGCCCTACAGGATCCCACTGGGCAGGTGGGTCACACAGTGGAGGCGGGGCTTCATGGGGAGAGAGGCGGAATTGTTGGCCCAGCCCTGCAGGGAGCTGCTAGACGTTCTTCACATGAGGCTGCTGCTTTTAGCAGAATTCCAGGTCCTAAGAGTGGGCGGCTGTGGTTTTGTTTAATGGGTTTGCACTACTTAATGCTGGTTTAAGAAGCAACGCGGCAAATAAAATCTGCTTCTAACATCCTGGGCCTATCGGTTTGCCTTCCAGTTTGCCAGCCGTCCAGGAAGGAAAGAAGGAAGGAAGGTTGCTTGGGAAGGACTTGGCTGCATGTTGGAAAAAGACAGAACTCTTAGCAGGCAATGTTGGTGTGGCAAGAATGCGATTCAGACCAGTAACCTGTTCCGTACCCTGCCTAGGAGAGTCATCCAAAACGTCTGTTGACCAGCCCTCCCCCAGGTATTGCTGATACAAACTTCAGCAGTGACAGTTTAAAAAGCCAATATAAATCACTTTTGTCCACTTAAGTTATCCGTTGCTAAGTGCATCAGCATTCTAATATGAGTTAGATGATAGAGAACAAACATGGTGACTTGGACAAAGATATGCAAAATCCCATTACCTTGGCAAAAGGGGCCAAGTATTTTAAAGTCCAGAACAATGAGATAACTTTGGAAGTGACTCATGCAGACCCCACCCTAATTAACTGAAGGAGAAAGTGCAATCCAATCAGAGTCACCAGATTTTTTTTAATTACATTTATATGCCGCCCTTCTCCGGAGACTCAGGGTGGCTTACAATTTTTGGGATGCAACCCAGTGTGCTCAGCAATAGCCTTCATTCCATTGTATGTGCCTGCTTATTACTAAGCGGCATTTTTACAAGGTCAGCTAATTGCCCCAACAATCTTGGGTCCTCAATTTACCTACCCGAGAGGATGGAAGGCTGAGTCAACCTTGAGCCTGGTGGGATTCGAGCCTACAGCAGTTGTAGGCAGTTGTAGGCAGCTGGAACTTAAGTGCAGGCAATTAACAGCCTGAGTCACCAAGGCCCTTGGCAATCTATTACTGTGGGCCATCTCAGTCAAATACTTTTGGCCTTTCTGTAGACTTGATATTGTGGTCGGTCTGTTTAGTGTAGCTGACAATAGGGATGAGACTTAAAAGGATTTAGATTCAGATTAGAAATAACTTCTGGACAGTAAGGTCTGCCAAGAGACTGGATAGTCTTTTATCAGGGATGGGATAGTGATTCCTGCAGGGAATTGAATCTGATGATCTCGTAGGTCACTTCCAACTGATCATGTTTGTCTGATCTGTGCAGCAACAGATTTAAGTGAATTTGGTTTGGTTTGGATTTACCGCAGTATTGGATTGGATTGGATTGGACTTATATGCTCTTCCCGTACAGGTGCACGGGAAGATAAAATAACATTGCTTGGACTTCAGGTTGCAAGTCTGCATTTTAACAGAGCATTTAAAAGATAAGGCATTTTACATGTGAAAAGACTAGGCCATAAATGTACTACATTTATGTACATTCTTCCCAGTACATTCTTCAAGTATTTAGATGCTGCATATCTATGTAAACAAGACTTTGTAGTACAACTCAGCATGTTAAAACAGATAGTAACCTAGGAACTACAAGACTAATGAGAGTAGGGATAACAGCTCTACCTTAAACCAAATCAAATTACACACAGTGTGATAAGAACAACAAATGGGTGCAAAGTCATCTGATTGTCAATTGAATTCCCAAGGCTGTGAGCAGCTCTAGAGGTGAAAGGAGAGATGGGAAATTAGATCCGGTTGGAGCAGGATCTCCCTGGCTTCTCCCATGTTCAGCCTAAGGCAGTGGGAACACATCCAGGAACGCCAGTAAGGCACTAGATTACAGTTGAACACCTGTTATGGGATTAGTATTATCAGCATAACAATGGTATTGATCCCGTATCCATGATGAAGGCACCTGATGGAAAGCAAGGAGGATCTGGGATTGATGCCGGGGGGGATACCTGCTGTAAGGGGAAATATATTGGTGGAAAAAGAACAAGAAGACGAAAAAGATTTTATCCAAATAAGGGCCCAGCCAATGATACTGGGTTTTTTTTTTCTGTTATGCCAGGGGCAGGAATCTGGATTATCCAATGGAGAAGTGCCAGCACAAGTAAAGCATTGAAAGTCCCTTCTCAGTGGACTGGACTGGCCAAAATCCAGACTGAGATGGACCCAGGAGGCTTTTAGGAGATTAAAGAAGAGCCAGGTGTGAACTCAAAGATTTTAAATAAAGGATGGTTGGAAGAAATATCCTTCTTTTCAGTTCCAAGTGGGGAGGAAAGACACTGGAAACATGGAGGCTGCTTGGAAAGATGGTTTAATGGTGGACAGGATCACATGCCTTGGGTGAAGAGAGAAAAGCTGAGATGCCGAGAGACCTGGTGTGCTGTCCAGCCAGTTACAGTTAATGGGAACTGGCATAGTAGTTAGGAATTGAGAGCTGTCCCCTTAAGGGAATGCATCATGGTAAATGTAGTTTAATGCATTTTGGGAAATGCAGTCCATGTCATGTGGCCACATCTGTAATCCTGATTGGTCACTGAATTGACCCTTCGTTGGGTTGGTGGGAGGTCCCTTCGCTCTCACCTGGACCTCAGTAGCATGCCGGCATCTCAACCACTTGTTCATTCGATATGGGATGAAAGGGATGAAAGATTACCATCTTTTACACCATAAATTGCAGCTATGCAGGGAATTGCACATTGAGATGAATCTTGACGTAAGAGTTATCTTGAGGATGCCTGATGAACCAATAAAAATACTTTGTATGGATGCTTTGTGGAGTTATCTATCTGCCTTTATACATTCAGACAGCAATTATAGAGGGCAGAATACCTGGGTTTTATACCCTCTGTTGGGATTTGAATTTGAGCTTGTATTCTGATTGGTTGTCAGACTCCCATGAGGCCATGCAGGGGCAACTCTGTAGGCTGTCCTGAGTCCCAGGCTTGGTTGAGCCTTGCTGGATGATGATGTAATGAAAGGGCTTTGGGCAATTCCTATTATAACTTTACCTGGAGTAGATCTTTGTTATGTAAAATAGACTAGCCTAGGCCAGAGTAATGGCCCATTAGCAAAGGGTGGGGCTGAGTTTCTGCCTCTTGGTGAGTTTCTGCTTCCGAGTTTCTACTCTTTTAGGGGAAATTTTCTGCCTTTTAATATTTCCTAGGATATTTCATTATTCTAGGAGAGGGGTGGGTGCTAACTTCCTACAGGATGAAGAGCCAAGACTACTAAGTTGCACCCAGAAGCAGCTAAGGAGGCCTTCTTCTTCACTACAGGATGGAAAGCACACTTATAAAAAGAGATTTTGTGATTAAAGAAGCAAATAATGCAAGAAAAAGATAAAATGGTAGGATTGAAGAAAGAGATCAGAAGGGAGACGTCTTATCTGTTGAACTTCACTCCTTCAAATACGGAGGCAGTAGGAAGCATAGCAGAGGATGGCTAGTGGAAGAAAAAGGATGGACATTATAGGTCACCTTATGAGAGAAAAATCCTCCCAAGCCCTAAACTAAAAGGGAAACACTGGGAGGGTACATGGTTCCTTGGCAGAGAGGAATGAAAGGCAAGCGGGGAATGAAAGCTGGCAAAAAGTTGGTGAGGAATCCAGTCTCAAAGCAAGCCTGGCAGTGGATGAAAGTAATTGCCCAAAACACTAAGTGTGTGTGCGTGTGTGTCCGTGTGTCCATAAGGTACCTGGTGAAGGGGACTGGCTCTTTGTAGTAGTCTACAAAGGAAGGAAGCTACTCCAGAGTGACCTTTGGTGAGAGTACTGAGCAAGTCACCCAAAACTGCCTTGGTGGTGCAGGCTGTTAAACGCCTAGCACTTAGTTCCAGCTGCCTGCAATTAGTGCAGGCTCGAATCCCACCAGGCTCAAGGTTGACTCAGCCTTCCATCCTCTCGGGGTAGGTAGATTGAGGACCCAAGATTGTTGGGGGCAATTAGCTGATTTTGTAAAATGCTTAGTAATAAGCAGGCATATACAATAGAATGAAGGCTATTGCTGAGCACATTGAGTTGTGCTCCAAAGATTGTAAGCCTCCCTGAGTCTCCGAAAAGGCTGCATATAAATGTGAATAAAAAAAATAAAAAAATAAAAAATAAAAATCAAAGTACAGCATTTATAGAAGATCAAACTGCTAAACCACA